>JAKSZP010007213.1:0-47201 GCA_022478985.1 Massospora cicadina | reverse complement strand
AATATTCCCAATAAATATTTTGGGCTATTTTGTCAGCTCATGATCAATTTCCTTCAGCCAACACATCTAAATCTTCAACTTGGGTAGAAATTCTGACAACTCCCCCTCTAGTTCTTGATATAGCGAGAAAACAGACAGAGAAAGCAACTATGTACACAATTTACTATGGCACCTCAAACAACCTCTACAATTGAATGTTCGTTTCCCATTTATAAAAAACTTTGTAAGGCCCCAACCAGTTGGTGTCCAATTTTATCACAACCTCCCAGCCGATGGTGTTATAAAAGAACAAGGTCACCCAGCTGGAAGGTGTGCTGAGGTCCATGTTTTTCATTGAATCGAATTGTTCCTCTACTAATGGTAGCAGATAAGTTTTTTATACCAGGGCCTGAAGTTAGAAAAACATTGCCAATACTTGCATAGTGACTTCAGGGGCTTTGGGGAGGCTTGCTCAAGCATAGCATGCACTTTAGAAAGCTCTGGGGATTTTTTCCGTGCAAAGCTTGAAAGGACAACATCTTAATTATTTGATGATAGCTGATTCTATAAGCCAGAATTGCACTAGTCAAATATTGGTGCCAATAAAGGGGGCCAGTCATAAGCATCTTCTGGATGGTTGCAGTAAGAGTACCATTTTCCCGCTCTATTATTCCATTGGTTGCAGGATGGTAGGGAGTAAAAAATACCTGAGTGGAGCCCATCAGCTAAGCTAGATCTTTCACTAGCAACAACACGGAAGTTTTCCTGTTATTGGTAAGAATTATGTTATTGCACCCATGCTGGGTGATAATCCAATTCTATAAAAATGTAGCGAAAGCTTTTGCAAAAGCTGAAGGTAGAAATATCGCTTCAATTCACTTAGTTAAATGGTCCACAGCTAGGAGGAGGAACTGATGACCATTAGAGGCTCGAGGGAGGGGTCCTACAACATCAATGCTAATATTATGGAAAAGTTCACAGGGTGGAACAACTGGATGTTGAGATTGGGATGTGGTCTGGTTTGACTTTTACATACCAGGCAAGACTCTAATACATCTTGGACTAAACCTAACATTCTTTCCAGTAGCATTGAGTCTTGAGTCACAAGTAAGTTTTCCAAATTCCCTTGTTGGCAACTTTATAAAACTTTTCTAAAATGATGTTGGTACATAATGAGGGTCATATATAGAGTAACCATTTTCAATATATGAGTTTGTAAGATTTATTGTTTTAACTTGGAGATTTTTCAACTTTTTTGTTAGTTCTTAAAGGGTTGGAGATTTATCTTTCCATAGTATAATTGGGTTAAGAGGTCATATAGTCAATCCTCCTCAGGGTCAGTTAGAGTTAATTGGGATCCTGGATAGGCAATCCACATTTTTGTGGGTGGTCACTGGTTGATGAATAATGGAAAGTGGTAGTTATAATGTTTTAATGCCATTGGGCTAAACTCCCTGTTGGCGCTGCAGTTCTCAGGACTGGCGCCGGGGTTTGCAGTGGCTCAAAGCTGGAAAATCGGAAATGAGTACCAAAGAGGAAACGGAAAATAAAGGTTAGTTTACTGATTCTTTTTTAAATTAAAATGCTTTGATATTTATGGGGTGCATTGGAACTCGATGCCTTAGGGATCTTTGGAGCCTCATCTGATCAGGATCTTTACTTACCTTCCAGAAAGGCCTCCTCAAGGGCATCCTCAATGGATATTGTCACTCACCTGACTGAGAAGGTGGAAAGCCCGCTCCACGTGACTCAGTACTAGGTAAGGATGATCCAGAAAAAGTTTTGTCTTGGCTGGAATCGATGACTGATTCAGTACAGCCAGATTTGGAAGACAGGAATTTGAGACAATTTTACTCTCAAATCCTGACAAGGCCCCCTTCAAGATCCTGTCGGAGGGGGGAGTACAGCCAGAGGAACCAACCATGCACTCAGTTTACAACAGTCCCATGTTTGGTATCAGCAATGGAGTATTCAGACTTCACCTTGTGTATCACTTTGTAGGGCCCAGACCACAGTACGTCAAGCTTGTTCTGTTGGCCTCCAGGTCAATGATGATAAAAGATAATGAGGTCACCTAGTTGAAATTCTGGTAAGGAGGGTCATCCAAATTTTGATCAGGATGTCCCTCTTCCGAGTGGTGATAACAATGCCTTGAGTGGCTTGGGCTTGGAGCTGGACAATTTCATTGGCAAGGGCCCTCATATTTAAATTGGCATTCTCGGGAGTGGAGGCTTCAAACAGGGGCTGGACGCTACTGAGTAGTTGTGGGGCCCGCCCATACAGGGCTTCAAATGGGGACATTTTGATAACACGGTGGTGGCTTACTCGGTATGCAAGCAGGGCGCTGGGCAAATAATGGTTCCAGTGGCCAGGATCTGAGGCGGCCAACTATCACAGGATGGAGACAAGAGTTCTGTTAGCCCGTTCTACTGCCCCATTAGTATAAGGGTGGTAGGGAGCAGCGAAACTCTGGGTAGTTCCAAATAGCGAAGTTAGCTCCTGCACTACCTGGGAGGTGAAGTTCAAACCATTGTCCAAGAGCAAGGTCTGGGGGCACCCATGCTGGGTGAAAATGGAGCAAACAAGGAACAAGGTGGTAGCCTTAGCTGTGGCTGCAGGAACTGAAATCGCCTCAACCCACTTAGTCAGATGGTCTATGACAAGAATAATATACTTGTGACCATGTAGACCAGTGGGGAGGGGACCCACCACATCGATACTAATGACATTGAAGGGCTTGGTTGGCGCAACGATGGAGTGCTGGTATCGAGGGTTGGCCTGGTCTTGAGATCGGCAGGTCATGCAGGCTTCAGAACCTCTTGGATGGTTTTGACCATTCAGTCCCAGTAGCAGCGTGACTTCAGCCACTCATAGGTCTTCTTGACTGCACCATGCCCAACAGTAGTGTGGCCTTCCAGGATGACGTCAGTGCAAGAGGAGGGTCAGATGTAGGGAAGCCACTTCTTGTTGACTCTCTTGTAGAGTAACCCATCCTTGACCTGGGTGTCTTGAGTCATTCAGCGGAGTTCAGCTTGGACCTGGGGGGATTCCATCTCCCAACGTTCAGGCTGCCCTATTAAGTCATAGAGCTGATCCTCCTCCGGGGTCAGGACTGCTAATACCGGCATCCTGGAGAGTCCATCAGCATTCTGGTGAATAGCACCGGTGCAATGGATGATGGTGAAGTTGTAGCTTTGTAGTCGTAGGGCCCACCTGGCCAGCCGTCCATCCAGGTCTTTCATTTGTTACAGCCATCAAAGGGAAGAATGGTCAGTAATGATAGTAAAATGGGTGCCATAAAGGTAGGGCCAAAAATGCTTGATGGATAAAAAAATGGCTAGGCATTCTCTCTTGGTGACACTGTAGTTTCACTCAGCCTTGCTTAGTGTCTTTCTAAAATAATCTATTGGATGGTCAACCTGGTTCTCATCGTGCTGAGCGAGGATAGCCCCCACAGCAACGTTGCTAGCATCTGTGAACAGCAAGAAAGGCTTGTTGAAACGGGGATGAACTAGAACAGGTTTAGTACATAAAGCCGTACATAGAGCGTTGACAGCCTGTTCCTGCTCAGGTCGCCATTTGAATGGAACATTTTTTGTAGGAGGTAGAACAACGGCTTGGCAAGGTCAGCAAACCGAGGGATGAACTGATGGTAATAGCCCACCATACCTAGGAAGACTTGAATATCTCATAGGCTTTGGGGGCGTGACATCTTTTCTATAGCATCGACCTTATTGAAGATATGTTGAATGCCACGTTTGGTGACCTTATGGCCTAGGAACTCTAGCTCAGGCTGGAATAAGGAGCACTTTGAGAGCTTGAGCTTGATGGAGGCCTTCTGGAGACGCTCAAAGACTTCCTTAAGGTGGTTGACATGTCTTTTAAAAGTTCTCAAAAAAAGGTGATGTCATCCAGTTAGACCAGGACACAGGAGAGCTTCAGGTCCCCAAGGATCCCATCCATGGCGCGCTGGAACGTGGCTGGGGCGTTGCAGAGGCCTTGGGGCATCCGGGTAGGCTCAAACAGCCCTTCATGGGCGATTAGAGCACACTTGGCTCAGCCTTCAGGAGCGAGCTTGACCTGCCAATAGCCACTGCCAAGGTCCATGGCTGAGAAGTACTGGGAACCTGAAAGCAGTTGGAGCGAGTCATTGATATGGGGCAGAGGATAGCTGTCCTTATTGGTGATGGAGTTGAGTCGTTGATAATCCATCACCACCCGGTGCTTGCCATCCTTTTTTTGGACCAG
Source organism: Massospora cicadina (assembly GCA_022478985.1). Taxonomy (NCBI): domain Eukaryota; kingdom Fungi; phylum Entomophthoromycota; class Entomophthoromycetes; order Entomophthorales; family Entomophthoraceae; genus Massospora; species Massospora cicadina. The sequence continues at coordinate 42,974 of JAKSZP010007213.1, read as the reverse complement.
CAACAGTGGGGAGGATCAAGGGCTACGCGAGGGAACCAAGAGCCCCGCGTCGAGCAGCTGTTTGAGTTCTACTGTGACATGGGCCTCTTTGACCTTGCTCTTGTGGTAAGGCCGGGACCAAAAAGAGGGGCATCCCCAGTTTCTACATAGTGGAGGACTCCGTTCATCCTTCCAAAATTGTAGGTCAAAGTGGAGAAGAGATCCGAGTATTCCTCCAGGAGCTCCTGAACCTTAAGTCGCTGTTCATCAGAGAGGTCCTTTCCTATGTTAGCGTCAACAAAATTAACTGAGGGTGGGACCATCTAGTACTAAAAAAAATTAACTGAGGGTGGCGACTCCAAGACAAGGTCCCTCAGATCCCCGAAGCTTTGGGTGTCAGCAACAGCCCCCATTGGTAACAAGAAAATGTAGGCGGCGGGTTGGTTAGGTCCTATGACTTTTGGTTTGTCAGTCATGTTGGCAAGCAACACTGATATCGATCCAGCATATGCTGGATCAAGGATTCTGGGGCAGGTCAGCACTTCCTTGGGAGATGGGTTATCCAGACCTTGGACCTCCAGTAAATACCCTGAGGGTAAGTTGATGTGGACCCAGGTGTCGACAATGACCTGGGATTTTGGGGACACAGTAGTCACCCGGGGCAAGTAAACCAGCATCCCCTCAGATCCATCCACATCAGGAGGGGGCAGCCAGACTCAAGAGCCCTGGACGTGGTACTCAAGCCAATTGATTCATCCTTTGGTCTCCAGTAGGCAGTCTCAGGCCTTGACATCCGCCATAGAGTCATGGGCGGTTTTAAAAACCAGAGGGACTCAGTGTCCTAGAAGGGAGAGAAAACTACCATCGTAATGAATAACAGCTGAATAGTCTCGAAGAAACTGGGTTTTGAGGAGTAGATTGAAGCTGGTGTTGTCCAAAGTGATGGCAGTTGTATCCAAAGTGAGCTTCCAAAACCAAATCAGTAGCGAGGAGTAGGACCCTAAGGATTGGGTGCACTGAGGGCCAGCCATGCCATATTCCATGTAGTGCGGCATGTCAGGGGCAACCTTGATGTGTTTCATCAGCTTGGAAGAGATAACGTTCATGGGGGAGCCACTGTCAACTATGGTATAAACTAGAATCTTGTGGACCCGGATGGCGACTTGGGTGACCAAACTTCTAAACTGAGGCAGCAACATAAGGAACATAGGAGAATCATCAGAAGAAGAGTAAGCAATATCAATGTCTTTATTGTCATTAGATACCGCAGCTACTTCTTCAGGGTTAACTGCTTCTGGTTTGTGTGTAGGGGATAATTGAGGCTGGACAGGGATGTAAGCATGGAGCACCTCATCCTTCATGCTTACTGCCCTTTTCCTGCCTCCTCAGCTAGACGTTTCCAACAATTTTTGGCGCTATGCCTAAAGCCATTGCAATAGGTGCACCGCGGACGGGGGGTTTTCTGGTTCTCTACTACATGGACCCTAGGGCGGTTAGAGGGGCCAGCGGCCGCATCCTTAGAGTTCTGGATCGTGGCAGGGATCTTGTTGAGGGCCTCCTTGATCTCTCTGATGCAAGTGAACCCATTCTTCTGCCTAATCATGTGCATCTGGACCTCAGGATAGGACCCCAGGGTGGAAATGACGGCGGTAATGGCGTCGTCCAGAGTGATATGGCTTGTCATAACCAAAGGTTGAGCCTGAGCGTAGAACCAGTTGGCAAACTTCATAGGGTTTTCTCCTTTGTTAAGTCAAATGCCCATGAACGCTTGCTTCTGGTTGGCCAAGGTTTGGTTACTGCCAAACTCTTGGATCAGGGTGGTGCGGACTTGTTCCCAGGTGTTACACTCCTTCAGATGGGGAGTCATAATTTCTCGGGCAGTGCTGTCTAGGCATGAGTGGATGTGCTTCACCTTTTGTCAGTCGGTGGCCTCCTCCATAGAAAACTCATAGGCATACAAGAAGGAGGCGATGCTCTCCCATCCGGAATAGAACTTCTCCTTGAAGCTAGGTTTAAAGTTAGCGACAATAGGAGTAGAGAGGGTGCTAACACCTGGGATAGGCGTCAGCTCCGAGATCTCTGTTTCTGCATATTCTCAAGGATCCCATTGATCTAGCCGCCTCTGCAAGCCTTCTAAGTCTTCTTGGATGTATTCCCAATTTTGACTGAGGGTGGAAGCGGATGCCTTGCTGGCAACCTGCTCCTTCAAGGACTGAATTTCAGCGTTTTGTAGTTGGAGCTGGTTTTTGATGGTGGCCAACTGGCTTTTGAACCCACAACATGTTATCTTGAGCTGGGAGATGTGAGCGTTGGTGAGCCTCATGAAGTGCTGAGGTTATCCATCTCATCTGATAGTGCTTCAATGGAGACCCTGGGGTTGAGGGGAACACCATCTGTTCAGAACTTGCATCCCAAGGCCACCTTCTGGATCTGGTCCTTCAGGTCAGCCAGAGCAGTTAACATATCTTTTCGCCAGGGGTCTTCAGATTTACCCAAGGTCAGGGGGCTGGAAGGCCCTTGAGGCCCATGCGGACCCTCAGGGCCTGCTGGCCCCTGACGCCCCTTGGGACCTTCAGGCCCAGCAGCTGCGGGGGAGTAGTCATAAGAGGCCAGCTCTCAGTAGCACTGTTGTAGGGATTGTAATAGTTCCTCAGCTTGTTGTAAGCACTGGGCCCGTGTCGCTTCAAACTGCTGAGCATTTTGGCGCGAAATTGCTCCTTGAGGTAGCCGGAGATGCTGCTATCTAATACCACCAATTGATCGTGGATATCATTGATTAGGCGTCAGCTATAGAGTATAGCTTCGCAATTATTGTGCATGAAGGAGGAGGCAGCATCGTAGAAGTTGAGAATATACAAGTAAATTTTGGGTGAGCCCTAGGTGCTGAGAGACCTCCTGATGGTGTAATCCTACTAACTGGAGGAGGTGATGAATTGTGGGATGAACAAAATTATGAAGGTAGTGATCAGGCCCCAAGATAAGCTCTCCAGCAGGTAATACAGCCGTTGAGTAGAGGTCCTGCATTGTGGATGGCACGGCGGAGGCGCAGGAGCGGCTGGAGCAGACACCCTCAGCGTGGATGCTGAGGATTAGTTGTTTGACGACATTGTGAGTGTGTTAAAGCTGAAATTGATATTGGCCCCTGTCTAAGGAGGGCAGCAAGAATTGAAAGGTGGCACGGAACTCTAGCCTTTCTGGCTGCAAGGGCACATCGCATATCAAGAACTAACCCATCAAGAAATGCTCCTCGATTGACCAGTTGTTTGGTCTTCAGGGTTGCTGTTGGTTTCCATTTGTTGTGATTGACATTTTCACTTGGTCAGCTCGGAGCCCTCTGTACTGAGCACCACTTTGTCAGTGCTGCAGTTCTCAGGACTGGCGCTGGGGTTTGCAGTGGCTCAAAGCTGGAAAATTGGAAATGAGCACCGAAGAGGAAACGGAAAAATATAGATTAGTTTACCAAATATTTTATTAAATCAAAATGCTTCAATATTTATAGGGTGCATTGGGACTTGATGCCTTAAGGATCTTCGGAGCCTCATCCAATCAGAATCTTTACTAACCTTCTGGAACAGGCCTCCTAGAGGGCGTCCTCAATGGATATCATCGCTCACCTGACTGAGAAGGTGGAAAGCCCGCTCCACGTGACTCAGTACTAGGTAAGGATGATCCAGAAAAAGTTTTGTCTTGGCTGGAATTGACGACCAATTTGGTATGGCCAGATTAAGAAGACAGAAATTCGAGATTATTTTTCTTTCAAATACTGACTCTTATTGGGATCCTTCATTTGTCATAGCCATTGAAAGGAAGCATGATTGGTAATTAAAGTAAAATGATTCCTTTATAAGTAGGGTTGAAAATACTTAATAGTTAGCAGAACTGCCATGCATATGCATTCTGTAACTCTATAGTTGCTTTCAGCTTTGGTTAGGGTTTGCTATAGTAGGTGATGGGATGGTCTAAAAAGTTTTTATTGTTCTGAAATAATATAACTCTGATAGCTATAACGTTAGAATCAGTGAAAAGTAGAAAGGGTTTATCAAATTTGGGATTTATAAGTATTGGTGAATGGGAGAGAGCTGTGAGTAATAGATCAAAGGCCTGCTGTTTCTCTTCTTTCCATTGGAAGGGTATACCCTTCTTCAATAAATATACTAGAGGCTCGGAGGTGTCAGCAAAGTAGGGAATAAACTGGCCTAAAATCCCACCATCCCTACAGACCTGTATGACTTGTAGGGTTTTTAGGGGGACATCTTAGAAATGGCCATAACCTTATCTTCCATCAGGGATAATCTGGCTTTACCTACCTATGGTTCAAGTAATCCATTTCGCTTTGAAAGAAGGAGCATTTTGATAGCTTTAGTTTTAACGAGGCTTTCTGTAACCGCTGGAAAGCTTGCTTGGGATGATCTATGTGCTTGGTAAAAATTTAAAAATTAGTAATACTTTTGAGATAAACTATTACACAGATATGTTTTAAGTTACCTTAAGCCCGTTTATGGCGCGTTGGAAGGTAGCAGGGGCATTATATAACCCATGCGGCATTTAAATGGGTCAAATAGTAGTTCACTTGAAGTGAAAGCGCATTTTTCACTTTCTTCTGGAAGAAATCGTTTTGCTAATACCCACTGGTGAGATCCATAGCCAAAAGGTAGTGGGAACCTGAAAGAGATTGTCTCCAATTCTGCTGTCAACCAGAGATATGGTGGATAGATAATCAAATCATAAATCTTGTAAAGAGGCATAATATACATTGGCGATATTCTCAATGGGACATAATTTTACATAAACAATTGGGGCATGCAGAAGGATATGGAGGGTTTTATTCATTAAATTCTTTAATAGTATAGAGATAGATTTCCCTAGGCGGAATCCAAATCCCTGGTCAGGTCAATGCTTCTGTGATTAAAGGGTTTGGGTTTCCACTTAGCTTCAAAACATGATTAGGAGGGATGTGAATCATGATCCCCATATCCATAATAATTTTTGAGCCAGAATGTATTTTATTAAAATGGGGGCATATAGAGGGACCCCATCTTTGGTGGCTACAGCCTCTCGGGTAATTTAGTTTTTCCTCCTAAGATTTGATATTTGACTTTACAAATGGAGAGCGGATATTTGAGAAGGCAGGTTTGTCTTTTTGGTGCTCCTTTACTTTTGACTGGGAATCGAATATTAACAGAATCTGATACCCTAATAGGACAGATATTTTTCTTTGTCATTGATGATGAAGTGAAACCCCAACATAAGTTGTACCCCAATAAGCAATTCATAATTATCATTTTCTAATACAAAAGTGGGGTCAGTAATTAGAAGCTTTCTGAATCAGAAAGTAAGGCGGAGTATGCTCCAATTTCCTTAGTTGTCCAATTACCTGCCATCCCATATTCAGCTTCATGACTCAAGTCTGGAGCCATTTTAATTTTTGGATTAGTTAGGAAGATATAACTTAAACTAGTGAGCTGGTGTCAATTATTGCCAAGACTATAACCTTATGTACAGCTACCTCTACTCAAACCACTGAAGAGCCAATCTGAGAATTAATGACTCTTAAACTTTCATTGGGAAATTGTAGTAAAGCAAGTGAGAGATTTTTCTGCTGCCAAGCTTGGGGCTGGTCAATGCATATGAATGTTTTATCTGCCAGCGCTTGGCTTTCCATAGAGGAACTGGCTTTAAAAATGTGCTTTGGTAGCTGCCCAATAGAAAAATAAGAAATTTGAAGATCTTTATTTCCTTGGATATAAAAGGGTACATCGACTTCTTCAGGCGCCACTAGTACAAAGCTTTATGAGGTGCAGGGCATAGAACTAGAGCTAGTACAAGGGTTCTGAGGCACTTGATTGTAATCAGCTTAGATAGCCTCCTGCCCTATACTGACTAATTTTTATGACCTACATTGGAAGATGCGACAAAAATCTACAGTACGGTTGTTTTTCTTAAAAAAAGTGCAGAACAAATTGGGGGTGGGAGAATCAAGAGGGTTAACCGCTACCACTTGGGGCCAAGGCTTATTTTTATTAAAACGAGAGGGCCCAGTGGGTTTGAGAAGGTTAGCAGGAATCTCCAAAATGGCTTCTTTGATATGGAGGAGAGTCTTCCAGTTAGACTTCACCACTTTAAGATAAAGTAGAATATTAGGCAAATTGTAAACAAGAAAATGAGGCAGCAAAAGCATCATCTAAATTAAGACGTTTACCAGCAATCAGTGTTTGAGCTTCCAGGTAAAAATGGTGAGCGAACTCAGTGACAGTTTCTCCCCAATTAAGGCTTATACCAATAAAAGTTTGCTTTTGGTTGTTTAAAGCTATGTCGCTCCCAAATTCCTGAAGCAAGGCAGTCTTAGTGTCATCTCAAGTCTGACAATGCATTAGGTGAGATACCATAAATTCTTGAGCTCACGACTAAGACAGTTAGTTAGGTGCTTGGGCCGTTGGGTGTCAGTGGCTTCTCCATAGCACTCAGTAACAAAATAGGAAAGAGAAAATACTCCCTTAGCATGGGCGTAATTCTCTTTGAATAACAGTTTGAAAGTGCAATGGGGGTTAATGGTCAATTGATGTGAATTGAAACCAGTGGTGCGTTTTCACCTGAAGAGGTAATGCTATCATTGGGAGTTACTTGAGGGTGGAGAGCTTCCATATGGCTTTATAAGTCATTGATATCGTCAATTATTAAATCAACCCAGTGATGGGTGACACAATGGGCCAATTTGATGGCAACAAGTGGGGTTAACTGATGAATTTTGCTTTCAAGCACATTAGTTGCATTACAAGGTTCAAGTTGGCGCTGCTCAATGGTGAGAATTCTTTGTTCAATTTCACGTATCACAGCGGATAATTTCTACCACAAAGTTAAGGCGTTCCTGACCCAGAGTGGGATCTGACACCAAATTGTTATTGCTCATTGTATAATAGTAGCATTGTGAACTCAGGGTATACAGGTCATTGAGCACCAGTTTTATCAGAACTAATGGATTTAGACTACTTGTCCCTTTATTTTTTAGGCCAGAAAACCGAGGTTCCTGTGTGCTGTATTTTAAACTTTACTTTCATTGACCAGAAAGTCTTCGCTCAGGATAATTTATTTAAGTGACAAATCCTATTTTGGCCCTAAATAAATAGAGTTAGGCCAATTTATTTATTGGTGGAAAAAAGAATGTTTTTTATTTGCTTAGAAAAAAAAATATATGGGAGATCAGTGAGGTTTTTCAGTGAATCTCCAAGCTTTTTAAGATAAAATCTATACTTGTTACCAATCAGGGGATTCTGTGGCAGGCTGGTCATCTTGTCTGAATAGGATTTTCTCGCCGCATGGATTGGGTTTGAACCCCCAAGATTGGTAAGCTTTGGGTGAGCAGTAGTTAAGCGCAAAGTTGGGTTTGATCCCCAATGTCTGAAGGCTGTATTTTATTTGAAATTATCCCTAAAAATGTTTAGGTTATTTTATCAGATCAGGATTGATTCCCTTCAGCTGACACAAATAAATCTTCAAATTCAGATAGGATCCTGAAATTAGGAAAAATAATACTTTAAAGCCAGAGTGTACCAGATTTTAGTAATTATCTAGTGGACATAGGTTTTTTGAGCTTACTAAAGTCACTAGTTTTTTGAGGCTTATTATAGCAACAATCTTACAAAGCTGCAGGAGTTTTATTACAAGTTAGTCCTTCTCAATTTATCTAATAATTAAGGTTTGGTCTTAAGCTTTAGTTCAAAAATATCAATAAGCGTTAGTCTGATATAATAATTGATATGTCCCATATATGTCAAGAGCGTCTCTGTAACTCTCTGTTTCCATTAGAGGTGCAGGGCAAGTGTCAAACACACTGCTACGGAATTCTCCGCTGGTTCAAGGATAAACAAAGCACCACCCATAAAGATGGTGCACAGAGGGGCTCAAGCAAGGTTGGCACACATTTGGCTTATTTGGACATCTAATGAGATTATCAAAAAGACAAAATAAAAGCACATAGACAAAAACCGAATGGGTTTTCTTACTAAACCAGACAACCAATGAGGAAAGTTGATCGCAAGAAATTATATTAAACACTGGGCTGGGAGGAACTTTTCTTTCTCGTTGCAAACACTTTTGCAACCCATTCAATTCAAGACTAAATCTAGTTTGATAATCTCATAGAGGGGATTAGTCTGCGCCCATGTCTGGGAGCAGTTGGGCAAGCAAGGCAAGAGGAGCAGGCGGAAGGCCCGCGGCCTCTAATGTTCAAAAACGCCCCAGAGAATCTGGTGGAATAGAAAAAAATCTAAAAAGACTGGCGGTCACAATTTCCCCAGAGATACTCGCGTGGCAAGCATGATGCAACCAGTACATCAACATGCCACATTCCCAGCCACTTTCGTCAGTGGAATTCAGAGTCCGTGTGTATCTGGACATCCAAAAAACGGCCTTATGAGAAAATTTTGTGAAGATGTACACAAAATTTTCCTGACCGCGGTGTACATTGCACCTCACTCCATGTCGTGCGGTTGGCTGGACCTAGGTTCTGAAAGCAAAATAGCAGCAGATGAGGCTGCAGTGGTGTGCATAGTGGTTGACCTCCCCGAAGGGCAATGGGTCATCGAAACTAAACACACCAGATGGACAAAATCAAACCCAAATTTTCATCACGTTTGACTTTTTGCCTACTACAGTAAAACGTGACATTTTGGAGCAACACCTGAAAGATGGTCTTGCTATATACAGCAAAATACAATCTTTCAAAATGCAACGTTTCACGCTGATGCCACACCTGTGCACCAGCAAAGCCATTGCAGTTCTGACCCCAACCGAGGAGATCATGAAGGACCTAACCCAGATCCCGCACTCCACCTTTATTGACATCACAGGGCACACCACCCACCCATTCTGGGTAACCGTGGACAGCGCACCCCCCATTTGCACCCACTGTGATGCATTCGGCCATAAGGCGCATGCATGCCCCATCAAAGAGGGCATCACATTCCAAGAGCACCCCTCAGTGGCCATGGCCAGTGGAGAGGCGCACTATGAACCAACCACAAGCACAAAGGAGGCCTTCCCATGGGGAGCACAAGGCTGCTACCTATTGGTAAAGCCCATCTCCCCGCAGGAGTGGAAGAAGGCCAAGCAGGCCCGTAGGACTGCAGCCAAGGAAGCAGCCAAGGCCACCACCACCATCCCGCACTCACAACGCCAGGAGGACATGGAGACCTTCGCGGTGGAAGCAATGCAGGAATCCATCACCCAATTAGATTGGGAGGCCCATGCCAAGTGGGCCACTCAATCTGAGGATCCGATGGGAGATTTGATCTCACATAATCGCTGCACCCAAGCCCCAGTTGAAACCAACTTGGGACCTATCCCAACCAAAAAAAAATTTTTTGCCCCACTCGACGGTGCACCAAACTTATCTGCACTGCAAAAAATTCGTCCGACGTCAGGAAAACAAAAAGCGAAGGCCAAAGCCAATGCAACTCTATCTGCAAAAATTAACAAAAACCCCAATAGTGTTGCTGCTAATACCCGTGCTGCTGTGAAAGCCCGTGGGGACCTGGAAGAGGCTGGTGGGCCCGGGGCCCACCCCTCACACCTAAGGTGTGATGGGGAAACCTTCACTCTAGGGATGCTGAATATTGCCAGACTCAAGGCCTCCCCATCCTGGGCTAGGAAACTGAGTTTTTTACAAAACAATTTACCCATAGATATCCTGGCCATCCAGGAGTCCCACTGTCCATGAGGTTCTGAGGAAGCTTGGAAAACAATGCTCCTACCATCCCTATCCTTTTGGTCAAAGCACTGTGGGGTGCTAATTTGGAAAAACAATTTTTTCAAATTTACATCTTCAGAAACATTCCTAAATGGCCGAGTGCTCATTGTCACCTTCTCATGGGCTGATGTTGCACACACAATCGTCAACATTTATGCCCCAAATGGTGCACATGAGCGTCAGGAATTTTTCTCATTGGTCAAATCCCTCCCGCTACCCCCCAATTCTCTCCTAATTGGCGACATGAACTGTTGGCTAACCTCACCAACAGACCGGTGGCCACCCTCACCCCACGCCCCACAGGGTCACGTAGAACTACGCGTTCTAAAAGCCACCCTTGGGTTAATGGATGCGCTGCTGCGACATGCCCCGCTGCTCGAAAACATAATGCATCCCCACATCCACAATGTCCAATTAAGGTCCATGACCCGCATCAACCTTATTCTAGTGCCGGCAAAATTCCAACCCCACATCTCCCACTTCAAAACAACGAAAATGGAATTCTCCAACCACCAACTGGTCTTGATAACATACCACTTACCCGTCACAGTTGCAAAGGCCCCACATTGGTGCAAAATCCGCCCCCCAGAGCTCGCATCGCCAGGATTTTCCATGTGGGTGGAAGAGGCAACTTTGGCAAAATTGTTTGTTGCACCGTTTTGTGTGGACCCCATTTCCACATGAGCAACTTTCAAAGAAGACACCATCCGCCACTATCACCATCTCTCATCCAGACGCTCACGAGCCACATCAGCAGTTATATCGCGCACGCTGGTGGAATTGGCCCACTTGGAGTCCAACATTCCAGCCTCAGGATATAGCCCTGCATGGGGCCAGAAGTGGGCAGAGGCAACTGCCCACCTCAACGCACTTGAAAGGCAACACAAACATTGGGTTTGTGTCCAATACAGGGCCACACGCATCACTAAAGGCGACAAGTGCACTGCATACTTCTTCAAAAAAAAATTTGCACCATGCCAGAGCGTGGCCTGCACACAGGTGCGAAGATTGGATAATTCTATTGTGGACACACCGGCTGAAGTGGCAATCAAAATGCAAAGATATTACTCTGAGTTATACTGAGCTGAACCAATTCAGCTGGCCAAAATGGCGGAATTTCTCAACTGAGCTCATATCTGCACCGTTTTCCGATACCCAGAAATAATGAATTTAATTACTCCAAATGAATTATGGAATACCATTCGCGGTGTGCCAAACTGAAAATGCCCAGGCCCAGATGGCATTCCATATGAGTTCTACAAAAAATAAATTAAATATATATCCCCATTGCTGCTAGCCTCACTCAACCAAAGCCTGTTGGAAATGCGCCTCCTACCAGGAGGACATGAGGCCTTTACAGTCACACTCTTCAAGAAAGGGGATAGGCTAGACTTAGCCAACTGGCGCCCCATTTCTCTAACAAACACAGACACCAAATCTTAACCAAAATCATGGCTAACCGTTTAGGGACTGTAGCATCTGCCACCATCTCCCCAGAACAATTTGGTTTCATCCCCAGAAGGTCAATTTGGGATAATGTGCACTCTGTGGCTAATGTGTGTCAGTCCACAGCCTCTGGGGCACTTGTATTCTTGGACCAACAAAAGGCCTATGATAGAGTAAACTGGGAATACCTTAGGGCCTGCCTCCAACAATTCCGCCTACCTCCCCGCTTCATTAACTGGGTGATGCTGCTCACGGAATCTGCAATAATGGCAGTGCGCGGCCCAGGTTTTCTAACGGAAGTAGTCCGTCCTCAAAGGGGCCTGCGACAAGGGGACCCCCTTAGCCCACTCTTATACAACTTCAGCCTTGACCCACTACTGCGAAATGTGAATGCCCAACTCACTGGGGTCCATGTGCCAGGCCAAACCCCAGTCAAGATGATGGCATTTGCAGATGATTGCGTGGTGGGGGTGTCTAATAACACAGATGCATGCGCGCTTGAAGCCCTCATCCAGGAATATTTCTGGGTAAGCAACGCGGCACTGAACGCCTCCAAAACCGAAATCATCCTCCTTGGTCGGTTTCAGAACTGCTGGGCCCCAGCAAGTAGTTCCCAACCCGGCCCATCTGCTCGCTTACATCCACGACTTACTAACTCAAAACACACCGCTCCACTGGTGCTCCCCTTTGTGCTACGACCTACCATAGGACTGGTACGCCATCTGGGCGTGTGGTTGGAGGCAGGTGGATACGCGTCAGCAGTAATGGAGTGCCATATACTGGACAATGTGACGAAGCGAATCGCCTCTCTCAGAGCCCACCCTACTACCCTCACTGGCAGGGTTGTTCTTGCCAACTCTATGCTCATATCCAAAGTCTGGTTCGGAGCCCACGCCATCCCCTTCTCCCCAAGCTTCTTCAAATCCCTATATGCTTTGCTACAAGGTTGGCTTTGGTCAGGCCGCCCTCCACCAGTATGGCTAGAGGTCATTTTTGGCCCTCATCATCATGGTGGCATGGGCCTACTTGACTTCAAAGCCCATGCCGCCAAGATCCTGGGCACCTGGATTGCGGCCATCACTGCTCCTACACTCCCATCCCAACACTGGTCCCGCGCGGCCCACTCCAACTTCTCCTGAGCCTTGGGCCTCAACAATCCATCAAACCCCCACTCCCTGATGAAATACCTCGCATCACACACATCGGCCACAGGTCCTCATGGGACCAAAACCCACTACAAACGAATCCTACTCTTCATGCGAAGCGCAGAGTGGAGAATTCGTATTAGTGGACATACAACCTGAAGAGGCTGCCCCTCTCCTCAGTTCACACAAGAGGTACAGGGGCTACCCATCCATGATGGTGTGATCCCCATTCGACCCCAAGTCCTATCCAGGGTGGACTACCTGGACATGATGGACATCCCTTATTCCACTGAGACCCAAAAGACTATCTGGAAATATGCACACCATCCTCTGTTGCAGCCTCAAGTCCACTCCCATGTGTGGCGCTGCCTGAGGCGGGTGTATCTTACAGCTGAGCGCTCTAATGCTTTACACTCATCCTGTGTCGTGTGTGGCCAGTATGGAACGCTGTTTCACCGCCTGGAGAAGTGCCCCACCTCTAAAGTAATATGGCGCGAAGTCCAACGTCTGCTAGGCCAGGATCAAACACATCCCTTCAGTCTGTCAAGAGATATGTTTGCTTCATCAATGGCCTCCCCCCTCCACCCTCCCTCCGTGCTCTGTTGGTTGCAATCGCCATGTGGACTATCCACACGATTGTCTTGGATGCCATCGCTGGATCCACCCCCACCCTCCCTGAAGCTGTCCACAGATTCCAGTCTCATTTGGTGGATCACTTATAAGCGTGGATGTTTGTATATCTCCCACCGCGTCACCGACAGCTGGTCTCCTCCTGGTTCCCAGTCTGGTTCATCAAATCAGACCCCTTCCTCCACACGTGCTCAATAGTGGCTACGTCCCCTACACACGATCCCTCCCCTTCCCATAAGTGGCGTTCCCGCTGGCAACAAGAGATAGCATCGCTTCTCTGTGGTGCCTCCCCTGGTACTAAGTTTTGTCTCGTCTGAGTCATATTCAGAAGTGTCCGTCCCATGGTTGGCCTTACCCGCAATTAATTTAAATTTAAAAACACTGGGCTGGGAGTCGTCGATCTAAGGGGCTGGTGCTAAGCCCAAATGAACCAATAAACGCACAGTAAATCTCTGGCAGGGTACTTTAACTTGAAATAGTCCAAACCCGTGTGATTATTTGTAAACAAATCCTGCTCAATTTAGTAATATTGTAAATGAAATGAGTTTCAAGCCCCGTTCCTTGAGCAACTGAATCGTTTCATCTCCATTTGTAACATATCTGGTGTGTTTTAATGCCCTGGCTGTAATGCTGGGCGGAGCATCACGCACATCCTCAGGTCAAACCTGGTCATATATTGCATTTACCCAGCGTTGGTCCAGGGTATGTTTTAAGTCAGGAAGGCCTTGCAACTTGACCTTTTTCTGACTCCTGACGTCCAGCCTTGTCATTAAAATTGATGTTTTAATTATGTCATTAATCCATGAAATCACCTCTCATTCTTTTGAGGCTCCACTCCCCTCTCAAGGGGCTTTCTCCAGGGAAAGTTCTTGTGTTTAGGGGCCAGCTTCATGGCGGCGATGATATGCTTCAACTTGGGCAACATCCTCAGGGAAAAGCTCATAGCAAACTTCAATTATATCTTGGGCATGGGCGCAGTCATGTGCGGGCACCAAGATGATCTCTTCTGCGTCAAACCTCTTCCAGGATACAAAGTACTCCTGTCATCTTCTTACTTGGAGGGATGCTACAATCTCCTCCACTTCCCACTCTGGCGTCCCATCAATGAGAAAGGCCTTTGGAGTCTCTGGTGGGGGGCCCTCAAACAACGTCAACTTGCTTTCATGAAAGATGGCAAAGATCTGGAATGATGAAGGAAGATACAACTGGTATGAGGCGTGGCCCCTTTCTGAAAATGCGGTAAGACTTATGCTCTTTTGTCCCAGTTTTTTGCATTACTGCTTGATTGGTATTTTATAGCATCAAGCATCACGAGATCCCTTTCCTTGTATGCAGGACCTAACCATCTCTTACCATCAGAGTTTTCCTTATATGCTTACATAGCTGCATCCAAATTTGTGTTCACCCCCTGGTGTACTTCCATGATAGTCTTTACAAATTCCACACCGCTTCCACTTTAGATCAACAGCCTGGCTCCATGTTGAAGGCGTGGTGTTAAATTTTAAGGTCTTTCATAGATTGTCCAATAATTATAACCCCTAAATTTATTAACTGCACAAGTTTGTGCACAAATTCGCGTTGTCTGATAGTATATGATAATTGAATGATAATAGTATGAAGACTATTATCTGTAGTTGAATAGATAACCCATTCTGGTACAACACTTGACCTGTGTTTCTCCTCAAAATACTCTTGATGTCTTCAGTAGGTATTTATACCCTTATCCGCCTAACTTGATCCATGCTCAGATCCCTAAGTTTACGGTTCTTCCTCTGGTCTTGCAGAGTCTACAGCAATTCTTATCTAATCTCAGCTTCTCTTAAGGTTTTTCAATCAATAAATATATCCTACTAAAGTATCCCCAGTTAAAGCACACAAGTAATAATTTTCATAAAATGAATAGAACTACTACCAATATTGATGTCTACAAAAATTGACTCTTACTAAAGTGAATAATCAGGGGAATTTATAGAATGAAATCGGGCGCCCAACCCTCAGATGGAACTCAGTTGTAAAATGGCAGCCTTGCTGTTGAACTTTCTATTGTCATCTCATCAGCAATGGTCTTACCTATCTGGTTAGGATTCCTTCATCAGACATCCTCAAGACCTAAACTGGAATTAGTCTAAAACATTTCCCTTTAGTTTTTCATTCAATCCCAGAAAACCAATCATATTTGGAGAGTGACCTGCTTAGGTAATGAGACTTGTTACCCATTATGGCAGGTTGCAAACTAACTGATCAATTTTTTAATTGCATGAGGCATCACTAGCCTTGCAAATTGCAACTTAAATTCCCAATCAGTTGGTGATGTAACCCAACCAATACCAATTGGTACACCTGATAGTTAATCATCAAAACACTATCAGATGCCCCATTTTGTCGCCAACTAAACCAACAAGATCTTAAGAAAACACCCAGGTTAATCCCCAACTTACCAATGTTATCAAATTATCTAAAATCCCCAAAACATTATTAGCCCAAAATTGAAGTCAACTGATATCCAATTCATTCACCATAGGGAACTATCCCCTAGTGACCCATGGTAATCTAGACGGCTGTAAAGGTGGGCAAAAATCCCACACATCCTCACTCTTGCCTAGATTTTAGCGAAAATAAGATTGGGACAGGAGAATACCACTCCAGACATCAGGTCAAATACTTCTTTGGTTCAAGTGAAGTACAGTCAATATGTACTCAAAGCTGCTCAGGACAACCTTTGGCATGTGGTTCTCTTCCTCTTCCTCCTCGTTACTGCCTCCTCAGAGCATGGTCCCCATGACCCTCTATCATGCTGGGCTAATCAATTTACTCATGATGATACTAGTCTTGGGTTCCAATTTTCCCCCTGGTCAGGGCATATGACCCGCTATCATATTCAGGATTCTTGGTTTAGCGTCCTCAATTTGCTGAACTTCCTCCTCATCCTCGACAGGAGGTCACTGCCATCAATGTTCATTTTTGCATCACAATTAATAATGCTCAATTATATTTGCTCTTGTTATTTTCTCATAATAGCTTCTTTGCTCATATCATTCTTAATTTTTCTCTGAAGAGCTTATCTCATTAACTTTGAGATTAATTTCACATAAAATAGAGCTTAATTGATACCAAAGTGCATAATGTCAACTATTATAAAAAGTCTACATCCCCCTCTTGTCAAGCTCATATGTCAAATTTGGAATCTCGGTACCAGAAACTGCTTGACAGTATATCTGATAAAGATGTTGGTTCTTCCAACTGATGAGTCAATCTTCGTGACAAAATCTCTTCTATGGTCTTCCCAGGATTCAAACTCCCAATCTTTCACCCATAGACAGTCATTCTGTAAAAATACCAGAAATAGAATCCAACCCCATTGAAACTAGGTTAGCAAAATCTCAAATGAGTCGTGACCAATCCTCCCTTTATCATTAATTTCTGAAATAGATTTCAATACTCTCCTAAATTTGGCTCCTTTTGCAGATAATCCTACAATCATCGTTGAACCTCCTGAAGCAATGCCATCTGCTATTGATCAATTGTTCCTCGTGGATCTGACTTGCTTCTAAAGTTCCTTTTCTGACTCAGCCAGTTTTCCAAACCAGCTGTTCTGTCAACTGAACTAACCATCAGAAACCTCAAACATTTTGAACTCCCCTACGCAGAATTGAGGACCTAAGTGAGTGAGGCTCTGTCCATAGCTCTAAACCCCTCTGATCTTACAAACATCCTAGATCAAGACGTTGCAGCCTATGCCCTTCGTTTTGCTGGCCAAGTTCTTTGAAGTTGGGCCACAAAGCTTCCAGTCTCTCCCATCTTCCATAGCTCATTCTGCTTTTGCATCCAAGAAGCTCGTAGTCATCATCTTCAGTATGCAGTCCGCTCTGCATGACTATCTCATTTATCGCTTCCTATTTGTAACTTCCCCTGATGGCTTTGATTGGGTCTTGATTCAGAAACCCCCGCCTAGTCCCTTGCACAATTCTGGCTCATTTGTCTGATGTTCTTTACAAAGCCTTTTGGCAAGCACTCAAGACCAATCTTCCAGCTCCAGTGCCATATTAAGATTACTAGGGGTTATTTGCCAACTGCCTATTCTTGTTCTATTGCTTCCCTCTCCAATATGGGGCATTGTGTTTGGCAAGTACCAATATTTCCATCTCTCTTCCCCTTGTCACTTTCTCACAGGTATCATCCTCCACTCAAAAAACTTGGCTTCAAGTAGGTCTAGCCCTTGCTAGCATTCAATATCACATATATTTTGAAAGTTTGTTCACTTATACTGTGATACATCCTCCCTCTCCCAAGAGCGATATAGGCAGAATCATTCCTAAGTTGAGGATAGCCAATAAAAAATTATTTAAATATACATTTTTCTGTGCGTTTCTAATGTGTTTTTTCTGTTATAATTTATCAATCTTTTTTACTTTTTACATGGTTCATGACCTTCACTTGATTCAGCAGTCCATCTTTTATTTTATTCCGCCAAACTAGTTCTGAGGTATACTTAGACCTATCAGTTTTCTGTGGTTCAGGGGTCTTATTTCTTAAGACTTAACCATCTATTTTTGGTTCAGCGGTCCTTTTTTAGGACATAACCAAATTATCAGGACATAACCATCTCAATGGTTCAGTGGTCCTTTGGGAACACTCTTTCTATTATTTTTTTCTTCATTCCGCTGCTTTAAATATTTAGCAAGGACTCATTTCACAATATACAATTTAAAGGGTTCTTGATGGAATAGGCATACATTGCCATTTTTGGTGATAATCTCAAATGGACTTATCACAAGGCATCTAGCTTGTTTATTTTTCCAAAACCATGGGTATCACAATAGGCAACTTTTTTCGCCTATTTGGTATTCTGATAAGGTTGGTCAGTTATTATTGTTTATTGTTTTTGCCTTGATTCTCTTCTTCAAGGTCTTATCAAATGCTTCCAATTGCATCTTAATCAGTATGTTGACAATCTGATCAGGTACTTCTTGGCACTCATCCCCAATGTTGTTTCAACCGCAAAATATAGAATTGGTGGTAATGCGGCCTTCCTTCCATATTACTCTTATGGCGTTTTTCCTGTCGCCATATGTTTCACAGACCAGAATAACCCCAGTTCTGACTGCCATATAATTAAATATTCTTTTGGTGCACCAACAAGCAATCAAACCAGCCAACCATGTTGAGAGAGGTACCCTTTGCACCCAACAAACCCAACACTCCCCTAATCCTGTTTGGTTATGCAAAGTCCTCTGGGGGAGTTGGTCCAAAACCAACCCTCTCAAAAAGCTCCTTGACAGGGAAAAGACCAACAAGTATGCGAGGTATTTTAATTCAGAAGTGACCTTTATTTTGATTCTGGACATAAAAAGGCCCTTCTGTCATTAGCTCGTCTGGGGAGCAACTGACAATGCTCCCCAGGAAGGGCATTCTAGGGAAAATGACTTAGAATTCTGAGGTGAACTTCAGAATGGGCAGGTGCGCCTTATAAAGGCAGCACTTTGGGGGCCTCACCTGAGTCATAGATTTGGCTCACACAAGCCTAATCTACAACTTGGGTGAGGCACAACCCAGCTCCCAAAATGACTGAACCAAAAGTACTTTGAAAGCGATCTGACTCAGATTCAAAAATCTGATTTTGAGTCAGAGTGTAACAATTGAGATAACTGATTGTTACAATATGATGACTTATGTTGTATGCAAAAGTCACCAAACTGAGGTATGTTCCCCATGCAGAAGTTCTCCCTGCGACCAGCTTCCTCGGCGTCATGGCCAGCATTACATTGACCCATTCTACCAGTCCGTTTGTCTCCAGCTGGTAAGGTACTGACATGACACCTCAGATCCCCATTATCTCATTCAATCTCAGATCATGTGAGACATGAAATTCATTCCATTATTTGCTCAACAATACTTGAAAGCATCCATGGTGGTATACAATATGATCCAGGATAAACCTTGCAGTGCTTGTGGCATCCACTTTTTCCAGGGCCTTCATCTCAACTCATCTAGTCAGATGGTTGATTGCAACTTTGATGTATTTGACTCCCCCTGTACTCATGGTTAATGGTCCCATCACGTTGATGGACACCGTATGCCAGGCAAATCCAGGGTTGACCAGTTATTATCCAGAAATGTTTTTGTGAGGCTTGTGCAACTGGCACTCCACGCAGCAAGCCAGATAATCCGCTACATTGTAGTAGATGGACTCCCAGTAATAGTACTGGCAAATGTGATTGGTCATCTTCCTAAAGGCCTCCATGCCCAACAACCTTATGCGCAGCTTGAACAATTGCTGCTCTTTCCAACAGACTTGGGAATAGTAATTGTTTTCCGTTAAACATCTTAAAAATTTGACCATCCATGGTCATGGTTTTTCTCATCACTTTCTGAAGTGCACCTTAGATTTCTCAGGGCTTGTTCTCAATTTCTCCTTTGACCATTCTCTGGAATAGCTCATCCTCTTGCTGGTATACCACTTAGACCATTGGTAACCTTGATAAGCCATCGACATTCTGATGAGAAATTCCCACTTGGTGGACTATCTCATATTTATAAGCCTGTAGTATCAATGTCCTTTAGGCCAGTCGTCCTTCCAGTTCTCTTAACTTGTAAAGCCAACGCAGCGAGGAGTGGTTTAACACCACTTTAAAGTTCATTCCATGAATATAAACCTAAAACTGTTCACATGCATAAATTACTGCAAGGCATTACACTCAGTAACGGTGTAATTCCTTTCAGCTGATTTTGTACAGCTCTCATATGCTACCAGATGTTCATCCCCAAGTTCATCTACTTGGCTCAGGATGACGCCAATCGCCGCTAACAAAGAATTGGTCTATATTATAAATTCCCAATCAAAATTTCATATATTTTAATTTTGGAGAATCTATCAGATACTGGCATAATTCATCGAAAGAACTCTGGGCCTCTTCATTCCAAATGAATCCTTTTTTGGATCCTTCAGCAAATGAAAGATGGGCTCAGCAATTCTCGTGAAATCCTGTATGAATCTTCTGTAGTATCTGACCATTCCAAGTAACAGTTGGATATCTCAGACATTTTTTTGAACAGACATTCTCGCTATGACCTCAATTTTCTGGGCTTACAGATGCAGTCCATTAGAGTTGATAACGAATCCCAGATATTCTAACTCTTTCTTGAAGAAGTGGAATTTCCCATCTAGTACTAAAAAAAAGAAGTGGAATTTCCTTGGATTGATTTTCAGGGTGGCTGCAGACAATATCTTGAAAAATGTTTACAAGTGGTTTAAATGGTCAGTGAATGTCCTACTGAACACAATTATATCATCTAAGTACACTAAGACGCATGACAACTTCAAGTCGTTTAACATGGCATTCATGGCCCTCTGGAACGTCACAGGAGCATTACATAGATCTTAGGGTATCCTCATCAGGTGATACAGCTTCTGCGCAGTGATGAATGCGCATTTCTCCTGGTCTTCCATTGGCAAATAGATTTTCCAATATCTTAATATTAGATCCATTGCAGAGAAATACTTCCTTTCTCCCAATCGATCTAAGGCATTGTCAATTTATGATAGTGGATATGAATCCTTCTTCATTATCCTATTCAGCTTCTGATAATTAAACACCACCAGATTAGAGCCATCTTTCTTATTCACAATCAGGATAAGGCTCACCCAGGGACTTGACAATAAAACTAGAAGCCCATGCTTCACTAGTTTACTGATCTCTTCTTCCACTACTGCTTCAGCCGCCTTTGACTGTTGATCGGTCTCATCCTTATTGGCAAGTTTTCCCAGTGTCAACTTTGTCAATGACATTCCTTACACATCCCAAATTGTGGTTGTTCTGGGCGAATACTTCCAGATAATTTGTTGAATAAATTAAACATCTTCCTGCTGTCTGTCCATCAAATTTGTGAATTACTTTCAAACAGCCAATAGATTAATGCTTTCAGTCACCCCTGCCAGTAATACCATCTGATCAAGGGTCCTAGAATCGTGGAATTTCATCGATTCAGCCATCAGGATTATATGAACAAACGCTATAATCTGATTCTTCTAAATCTTCATTGGTTTTACACTCAAATTTGCCAGGAGGACTTGAATTTCTCCATGGTCAGGCATAATTATTCCAGGAGCCACCCAAGGCTCTACTCTGGAATTCTTCCAAAGGCTACTGAC
Organism: Massospora cicadina; assembly: GCA_022478985.1. Classification (NCBI taxonomy): domain Eukaryota; kingdom Fungi; phylum Entomophthoromycota; class Entomophthoromycetes; order Entomophthorales; family Entomophthoraceae; genus Massospora; species Massospora cicadina. Next base: position 21,880 of record JAKSZP010007213.1, on the reverse strand, counting down.
TTCCCCATACAGCAGCTTTGGTATCTCCAATGTCAACCCCGTGTTGACTTTTATCTGTGATCCTGGCGGTATGGTTTTAAACTCTTGATTTCCAATGAAATCCCCAATTTGCCAGGATTTCCATTGCATTCTCATCGCTTTTGGCCAACTAATTGTTAACAAATCAGGACAATGCCATCATTGTAGATCAGATTGATAAAGTTATCCCTACTGGTCAGTGGAGCTTCCTCATATTTCTGATAAACCAATGGTAACGTCTGACCCAATATGGTTAACTTTCTATCCCTAAAGTTACATTTAACTCCATACTTCCATAGAAACTCCATCTCAATCAGAATATCATAGTTTTGGTTGTCCAAAACTATTGCTGGGGCAGATACCACTAAAGATCTAAATTGGAGTGGCAAAGCGCTATACGCTCCTCAGCAGATGGTTTTATTCAGCCCAGCTGTCCCAAATTCTTTCTTGTGTTCCAAATCGAGTGAGATTATCATCTTCTTCACCATCTTGGTTGAGACAATATTGATAGGCGCTCAACTGTCAATTATCGCCCAAATCTGTTGTCAAAATCCTGGCAGGAGTTAAAGCTCGCTGGTGCTAATTTGCACAGGATTTGACAATTTAGCAGAAATAGGAGTATAAAACTCTTAACTGCTATTATAAAAATGGGTTTTTTAATACCACTTAAGGAATAAAAATGGGATAAAATATACTAAGAAAACAGTGATTTGAGTTTTATATTGTTTTATTAGTGATATCCGCGGGGTAAAGAAAACGAACCCTCTTAATAAATTGATACTTAGTATTTAGAGTGTTGAGGATCAAAGTTTGGATTGATTAGTAAAGTCTAGATTAGGGAATATTGATATTCAACCTATCAGAGCTCAGAAGCTTCACTTCACTTTGACGAGATGGACAATGGAGGGCAGGTAAGATAAGCCCGCACAGTAAGGTTTTGACATATTTCACAAAACAGTGAGCTGGAAAATTTCCACTTGGTTGTACCCCTCCAACCCTATAAAAGGGACCAGTCTCCGTGGTGTAGGCTGTGCTAAAGTGGAAGTGGCCTGGAGAGGAGCATCCAATGAACTCACCAAATTTTTCTGATGATTCAAGCAATCCAATCACCTGAACTCATTTTTCTTTGTCAAGTATTATTATTAAATTTATTGCCCCAATTCAAATGGTTCCACCGAGAATTGGACAGGGTTTTTGTCTGATTTCATACTCATTTTCGTCAATATCAACCAATACTTTTACTATACAATCAGACTTGTAATTGTCTGACATTCATACTTTATTAACCAGTATATCAATATATGTACACTTGGAGTATTGTAAAATTTGTATTTATTGAGTGTATAGTGGCATTATTTGCCAAATTGAGGGTGTAATGATTTTTGCCAATAGATCAGGAAACAATTCCTTAATCATGCTAAGAGAGATAGACAGGTTTGCCTCATCTAATTTGACCTCAGTCAATTCTTCCGGATTCTCTGTAGCTCAAATCTTGTCTGCTAGTTGTCATGCATACGGCCAAGCAACTTCCTTGATTATTTTGGGGTCAATCACCTTTTCTCCGAATCTGGTACTGCGTTAACATCCAAAATAACCACTTAATGCAGTTGATCCTGCGCGTCATCATTGATGAACAGATCACTAACATCAATTTCTTCATGCAAGATATTAGGGTAAACAGGTTTTTTGCAGCTCTAGATGTTCCCCATCTAGGCCATGGGCCCTTAACCCAACTCCTGTGTGGGTTTGGACTCTTTCACCTGGACCACATTGATCTGTTTCTTATGATCTTGCATTGAACAGTAAAGTGTCCTTTTCCTCCACACTGAAAACAGCGTTTGTCTTTCTTATCAATCCGCTTAAATTTATTTGGGCTTTTTTCCTGGCATGGTTTGATTATTAGTCTCTTAGCGCTCTCAGTCCCCTTTTTAGGAGTTTAAATTTTACACTGGACTCGGTTTGAAACTTCTTTTGGGGAATTGAATGTAGCTCCTAATATCTTTAAATGATCTACCATATGTGAGGTGGTAATCTCAGTTGTGAACGTGAAATCCTTTGATGTAAATTGTAATAGGGCTGAAGAGCCACTTGCAACGCGATCCATGAATCAAAATTATCCAGTACTTCTGATCTGACCAAAAAGCGCGATTATTGGTAGAAAGAATCAGAGAAACTTGCTAAGGACTCATCCTTCTGAAATTGATTCCCGTGAATTCCTGTTTGTGCTTTGCCATACATGCGGGACTTCCAAAATCTTTCATTATGGCCACCTTGGCCTCCAAGTATGGCCAGCTGTCCCCCTCTATATGGGGTGACATTAAGTTCTGATAATTGGTGTCCAAACAGTTCATCACCATCAAAGCTTTTTGACAATTGCCTTACCTGAATATTGCCATGTCAAACAACTGGAAAAACGCAGGAGCGTTATCCTAATGGAATGTGAGTAGTTTCGGCGTAGCTTTATATTCCTCCAAAGTTTCTCTAGCCGCCACTCTTGGTTCATCTACACGACTGACTTGAGGAGTGATTTTGGGAGTCATCTCTGAAATGGCTGTGAATGCGGTCAGCATATTTCAAGGAATTTTTGACTTTCCAACTGAAGTTCTTGGGGTCCTTTTTTCAGCGTCATTCGCTGCATAGGGCTCACATTTGCATTTATGAGTCTTCAACTCTTTTACTTGCTTCATTAAACGCTCTATATCTGCGCTGAATGCCTGTAGTTGAACGCAATCTGATTCACATTCAGTTTTAATAATAATCTTCTTGAACTAAATCTCCTTCCTTTTTCTTTGATGACGTTCCTTTCCCTAGTAACTCATTGATTAAATTAAAGACATCTTTGACTCCTTCCTCAATCTTGGCAACTCTTTCCTCCAAGGCAGCGAATCCTTGATGATCAGCATAATTCAAGGCGTTATTGTTGACAGTTGCCAACTCAGTCCAGAGTTTTCTTAAATCATCCTTGTACGACATCTTGTTCTGGTGTATCCTATTCAACTACCCCCTGTAGTGAGCACTAATTGTTAAAATTTAAAGGGTTATTAACTAATGGCCCCTGTAGTGAGCACCTATTGTTAAAATTTATGGGCTTTCATAAAGTTTCTAATACTGATAACCCCTAAATTTATAACTGCACAGGTTTGTGCACAATTCGCGTTGTCTGATAGTAGATGATAATTTATTGATAATAGTATGAAGACTATTATATGTAGTTGAATAGATAACCCATTCTGGTACAACACTCGACCAGTATTTCTCCTCAAAATACTCTTGATGTCTTCAGTAGGTATTTATACCCTTATCCGCCTAACTTGATCCACAATCAGATCCCTATGTTTATGGCCTTTCCTCTGGTCTCATGGAGTCTACATAATTCCCATCCAGGATGAGCTTCTCTTCTTAAGGATCCTTGATCATTACTCTTTATCCTACTAAAGTGTCCCCAATTAAAGCACACAAGCAATAATTTACTGAATATGAATTTAACTAAGACCAATACTAAATTCTGCTAAAAATAACTCATAATAAAGTGAATTATCAGGGGACTTATAGATTGAATTTGGTGCCCAACCCTCAGTTGGCACCTCCTCAATGAAACGGCAGCCATTGCCATTGAACTTTCCTTTGTTGTCTCACCAGCGATGGTCTTCCCCATCTGGTTAGCATTCATTCATTGGACATCAACGAGACCTAAAACAGAAAGAGTCAGAAAACGTGTTTTAACATTTTCTACTTGATCTCAGCAAACTAACCATATATAGTGAGCAACCTGCTTAGGTAATGGGACTTGTTACCCATTATAACAGGTAGCAAACCAACTGATCAATTCGCTAGTTGCAGGCGGCATCACTCACCTCACAACTTTCTCCTTAAATCCCTAATTAGTCAGTGATGAAACCCAACTAATCCTAATTGGTACACCTGATAGTTATTCATTGATCAACTATCAGATGCCCCATTTCATCAGCAACTCTGCCCGTCGAGATCTTAAGCATTTACCCAGATTGATCCCTGATAGATCTGATTATGGTGAATTACATTAAATCCCCAGAAAATTATTAACCTGAAATTGGGGTCAACCGATATCAAATTCACTCACCATAGGGAATTATCCCCTAGTGACCCAGTGTAATCTAGATGGCTGGAAAGGTGGGAAAAAATCCCAACACGTGTTTAAACCCATAATTGGCGAAAAATTGTGTAACAACTAATAGATGCATGCTGGACATTGTTATAGCTAAATTAAACCATGGGAAGATGGGAAACCCAATCTGAATGGTCCATGGAAGTTTCTGGAATTCAGGATTTTTAGTTTCTCGCTAGTGCATTTTACACCTGATTTACCACAATTATGAGCAGAAGAAATAGGTTTCTCTACTGCGGATATTTTTTGTCAGGGTTTTTTTAATATTACTTACAATGATCTAGAAAACTTTCAAATTGGGAAAAGATGAGTTTTTATAGTAATTTTATTATCATTGGTGATGGGGTAAAAGAAGCACCCTACTAATATGTTGCTGTTTAGTATTTAAACTATCTGAGAAACAAAGTGAGATGGCCAAAAAATTTATTAAAAGCTACAAACATCCAAATTAGGGAATATTGGGTTTTGACCTATTGGAGCCCTTGGGAATTGCTTTGCTTCAATGGAACGGCTGATGGAGGGTCAATACAGGGCAGGACTAGTCCATTAGGCTAAAATTTAGTTAACTCAATCAATGGGCGGGAAAATAATTGCACCTTTTGTGACCCCCTCCACCCCCATAAAAGGGGTGGTCTCCGCTTAGGTGTTTGAAATGAATGGTCAAGGGGCTGGTGAGGAGCCTTGGAATGACTTCCTGTATTTGGCAGAAGGTTTGGCATAACCCAATTACTAATAACCAGTTGATTTGGCCAAGAAGTGGATGAAATAGCATTGCCCTGATTTGAGGGGTTCCACTGAGAATCAGCCAGGGTCTTTTTGGCTGATATTATCTTTATTTACATCCAAAACACTTTTATCACAATATCAGACTTGTAATTTTCTGACAGCAGTTTAACACCTCAGAAACTATCCTAAGCACTGGTTTACTTGTTCAATTTGCCCATCTGAATGTGGGTGATAGGCAGTAAAATGGCAGGGGTGAATCTGAAGAGTCTTACACAACTCTTCCCAAAATAAAGAGGTAAACTGGGGACCAGAATCACTAATTATCTCCTGCATACCCCATGAAGGACACATACATGAGACACAAAGAGCCTAGCCATCTCCGCCGCGTTTACTGTGGTTCTACAGGGAAAAAAGTGGGATAACTTTATAAAACGGTCCACCACTACCATGATGGCATCGTAGCCCTCAGATGCAAGTAATCCACTATAAAATTCATTAATAAGAAAGTCTAAGACCCTTCAGCATTCTGAACTTGTTCTACCAACCCCACGAGGGTCTTGCAATTGGGCTTCATTTGGTTGCAAACCAGGAACTCCTTACAATACCGGCAAGCTGTTTGGCTAAACCTTCCAATTATAGGTGTGGTGGATCAGCACCAGAGTCTTCGCCACTCCTGGGTATCCAATGGTGATCCCATCATGATGGTCCCAGATGATTTTCAGGCGAAGTGGTTCGGTGGGAACCCATAGGCGTCCCTGAAACCACATCATCTCTTCCTTAATGTGTTAACCCCTAGCAATATCCTTCTGATTCAATTTGCTCTTGGCGAGGACCATAGTATACTCTGACAACAAGCGCTGTGAAAGGACTACCTTTATGAACATATCATAATCCTCCGCAGTTTTCAGAGGAGCAAGCGCTGGCACGTGTGCCATGGGAGTGGGATGTTGGGACACAATCTTACTTGGTGAAATCATCAAATGAGTATTACGTACCTCTACCTCCTTAGGATCTGGAGTTAACGCAGGGTTTTGGCTCAAAGCATCCGCCAAACCATCACCTTGCCCTTAATAAAATCATAGAAGAAGACAAATTGGGCCTAGATCAGATTCCAGCAGGATCTTGTGGGGTCATGAATGAGGTTCGTGGTAATACAACAATGCATGGTGATCAGTATGTATGCAGAATGGTAGGGATAAGCCATGCAAATGATGACACCAGTAGGTTAGCGCCTCAACAAAGACCAATACTCTTTGTCATAAATGGCGTAGTTTAACTCTGGCAAAGACATTTTCCTGGAAAAATTCTACTGGATGCTCTAATCCATCTCTGCCACTTGTAACAAAGCAGCCTCTATGGCGAAGCTGGAGTCATTGATAGCACAATAACGTTTTTGATCTACATAGTGAATAATGGACGTAGACAACTGAGTGCACTCTATCTCTTGGAAGGCATCCTGAAAAACAGGGGCCACTGAAGCACTTTTTCCCCTTTTGCCTTATACAAGGGAGGCGCCACCTCAGAAAGATTTGGCGTGAATTTCTTAGGGATCTTACACGTCCCCAAAAAAACTTCTGAATTAATTTGACAAAAGTGGGGATATGCACTCCTGAATCGCCTTCTCCTTGTTTGGAGTTATTATATAGCCTTGATAAAACATGATGTTGCCCAGGAAGGTGAACTGGGACTTGAAGATCTCACACTTACTGATTTTTGGCGTAAGGTCAGTTGCCCTAAAACGCTCCACCACTTGCTACAAGTGTATTTCAAGGATTCTTAATCAGGGGAAAACATAAGAATATTATCCATGTAGGCCACCACACGCACACCCAGCAGGTCCAAGGTTAAAACTTTGGGGAGCTTAAACCCTAGATTGAGCTCCAAATGATAGGTTCAGTATTTGGTTCCCATTATGAATAATACTCACTTTGGCTCCCTTGTTTAACTTGCACAGGTTTCTTATATGTGCGTTGTTTAATTTGATAATAGTATATAATGGGCAATAGTATTATGAAGACTATTATTCAGTTAAGCTGATATCCAGAATATTAGTTAGGTCCAATACAAGCCTGGTGCTTATCCTATTATTGATTCCTTTGGATTTGATAGGGACTTTTTCCCTATTCCGTCTGGTAGAACTTAACCTAAGGTAAGGTTCAGAGGTTCTTCTTTCTTCCTGTCACGCTGAGTCCACAGAAATCAACAATAAAATAGATAAAGGATCTTTTTGACCTTCTTTTTCTAATCACAAGAGCAAACAGTATAAATTATAAAGTATATAGATAATTATATATTCAAAGAAATCTAATCTTATTTTCTTTATTATAAAACATCAAAGGGATTTTAGAGGGAATTTGGCGCACAACTCTACAGTTAGCCCCCAATAGGGAATGGTAGCCATTGCCAATTAATACCCCTTTAGTGTCATGCAAAATGAAGATCTTTTATTGAGTATACTCAGGTTTTCTTACTAACTTGACTGCGACCTCTTCTGAGTTGAAAGAAGTATGTTTTTCAACATCTTTGCTCAACTCCCATCAGATTTACCCTTAACTGTTAACAACATGCTTGGATAATGGGACTCTTACCCTTAACTAGTAGATTGCGATACAGGAAAGGTTTACTCAAAAGCTGTTCTATGACAGGCAGCATTAGATTTTAGAAACTCATAAACTCTAATCAATCAGCACCTAAACCCATTTGAATTCCTACAGGTCAACTATGTTATTAATAATTAAATTGACACCCTAATCACTTTTTTATTGTCAGGTATCAATATTATGAAACACTCATCAATCTGGAAGATCGTAATATGAGATTAAAATAAGTATCTGTAATATTTCTCTTTCCAATATTTGTCATACAAGTAATTGATAACTTCAACATCCACTAGTGGAATTTTACCCTAGTGGATCAGCCAATTAGTTAATATTGATGAAGCTGGGTAATGTGTGGAAAATCCCAACATCCTCCAATGCCAAATCTATATAACGTTGGAAAAGACCAGATGCTTTTTAGCCTAGAAGGCATAACCTGAAACTGGATATTCCTTTTCAGATTTGGAACGTGGTGAGCCACTCCTGGCCCTTCTTGATCCAATTCTGATTGAACGCGTTTAAACAATCCAGTTTAGAAAATACATTAGTCTTCTCTACATAGCAAGCAATCTGTGAGTCCACTGGATGGGATGCAAATCTGGTACTGTGACGTTGTTTATGTTCCATAATCTACGCATAGTGTAAGGTACATCAATTTACTCCACAAAAAGAAGTGGGGAGCATACCAGAGAAGTACGCTGCAATATTGCGCCTTCAGCTAACAGCCCTTTAATCCAACATCTAAGGCTGCTTCTTCTCTTACTGTCAAAAGTAAATGGATAGGATATATGCACCAGATCAAAAGAGTCTGAACTCGCAATCAAACTCTGAAAGAGCTTGTAAAATTTGTTGCAGTAGCATCAAACAAAAAGTCCGGCCCCTCCAAACAAGAAGTTAAAGGTACCTCCAGTGAGGGCTTCAACAACGGAGTGAGACTGAGAGTGTGGATATTAGCCAGTGGGGCAGATCACCCTGATAATTAGCTTCAGGAAAAGGGACAACTAATATATGACCATTCATTAATGTTAAAAACAAGGTGTTGTCCTTCAACATGTGTTCTGACGTCAACCTTTTGCCAACACTCTACTCCCAAAAAATGGGGTATAAAGGTTTTTTGATTGATTAGAAGCGATCAACCAAATGATATTTGCCAACTTGATAATCCACCAACCCCAGAACCTTCAGCGTGGGAATCCTTTGGGAAGACCCTCTCCTAATCATACCACATTGCAAGTAATTAAGCTCAAGGTAGTCAATTAGGTACTGGTCAATAAAATTCTGTGAAGCTCTTGTATCCACAAAAACAGTTGTGCTGATTTTCCCTAAAGTGGATAAAAGGTTAGCATTTAACAAAAAATATCTATAATGGTCTTTGTTCATAGCAGATAACGCAAACACCTCACCATAAAACCCTTCATTAGGCATAAGCATGCCTCCAGGATATTTTTGCTTAATAAAGAGGAGAGTGATAATTGGTTACTCTCACTACTGAGGTCACATATCCCAACATATCTTCAGCAGTTGCAAAAACATTTTAATATTTAAAATCAATTCTTTCTTCACCTCCTGTGTTCTGAAAATCATGGTAGGAGTCAAGCGCAGGCTCTCAGGTGTGTTTTGGTACATGGGAATGGGGTCCAAGTCAGAGCTGCAGGAGCTGATGCTAAGATCACTTAATTTTACATAATTTGCGTTATAAAATGCGTTTTCAAGTGTCAACGACCCCATACCTGATCTGCTGGCAAGTTTTTAATTATTATTTAAGGCCATCACCACCAGGTCCTTTGTTGATAATCCAGCCTGCACCGTGTGAATGTGGTGCAAAGAAAAAACACTTTTGTTGGACCATTTTTGTTAAATTTGGGGCTAGACTGATCTGAACCCTCAAATTCTTCTGAAACAGGGAAGGGATCAGTGGAAAGCTCTGACCTGTTTAAAGGAAAAACAATAGTCTTTGGCGCATATCTATAGAGGTCAACGCAGGTGACATCATCATGGGGGAATCAAATGAGAAATATAACATAGATTTGTGGCTGGACCCCTGATCGTCTTCTTTTTTTAGCACTAGGCACCCCTGATCGTCTTCATATTATGCTAAAACAGGAGAATGGAAGGATAAGATTCCTTCTTTTTCATAGGCGCATGCAAGTTTTTGGGGCCCATATTTATAGGGGCCACCCCAAATAAAACCATGGCGTCCAAATTACCTGGCCCATTCCAGGTAGGGTGGTTTAATCGCCTAAAAGCGCTTCAATAATATGGTCAAAGTTGGGAGGGGGCAATTGCCATATTGGGGGTGTTTCTTGCAGGGAGGTTAAAATGGAATGGAGAAAAGATGTTTTAGCAATGTCTGACAAAGGTAGGGCATGGTCCCTTTCACAAAAATCATCTAAACTAAACTTCACGATAGGTCAGCTTGGCGCAGAGCAAATAACTAGTAGAAGGCCTGGACAACCGCATGTCTGGTGTCATGGCTTAATAACATAAATGAGGGTGCCAATTGTAATGACAAAGCTGGACGTCAGGAGGCCAAAAAGGTCGAGTTACAAAGCTTTCTAATTTAAAACATACCTTGTACCAAGCTGGGTGCGGGTAAGGTATGCCCAGGTTGGCCCTGAGGATGTGTGTGATGCTCCACCCAGCGTTACAAAAAGGGCGTTAAAATGCACCAGCTACATTAAAAACGTGGATCTATTCAGTTGCTTAGAGAAAGGGTTTCTAAACCCGTTCCATTTAAATATTACTACATTGGGTAAAATCTAATTACAGTTGATCACTTATGTTTGTACTATCTCAAGTTACAGTACCATGTTGGATGGTACTGTGCGTTTATTGGTTCGTTTGGGCTTAGCAATGACCCCACAAATTGAAAACTCCATGCCCATTGCTTAATTATGTTTTTGTAAGACCAACATTTCTCATTGGTCATCTAGTTTATTAAACCCATTTTGTTTTAAGTATTTTCTGTGCACTTTCTTAGCTTTGTTTTCAGACCTCCCCAGGTCCAATTTAGTCAATTGGGTGCTTTCCTTGCTTGGGGCTCTCTGAGCACCATCCTTCTTGGCGGTTCTTTGTTTATCCTTTACTGAACAAAGTGTTCCTCGGTAGTGGGATTGGCCCTCACCTGCCACCTCTACTAGAACGGAAGTGTTACAGACACGCTCCTAACATTGAACAACCAACCCAATTTTGGTCTTGCTGAGGCTTATTCCATGTGGAAGGTTTGCTTAGTGGTAATCAGGCGCTTTGGTTGTGCATCGTGTTTAAACGCTCTTATCCATGTTGTTATCACTCTTGTTGATGGTGTGCCAACTTGGTGCTTTCTTTTTACTGCTCGCGGTGCAACTCCCACCATTTTAGCGGATACATGGTGGTTATGAACTGTTTGAGGCCCCATTTCTGGGGCTTCTGAGTTTTCCACCACTTCTTCTTGCTTTGTTAAACCCGTCCTGGGCTATCCTCCTCCAGGAGTTGAGTGGCTGCGTTGGCTTCTACCATGGCACCTTCCTGGATGTTTTACTGTTATAAAACTTTGTTATGGGTGTTTGAGAGTATAGAGGGGTTGAAGTGACTCTTAGGGCCAGGGAAACCTAGTGCCGCCACTTTTGAACTTTACCATGGATCATTTTGCACTGTGGTGTTATGCGTTTTGTGTGCCCTTATTATTATGAATCTCCCTATGTCTTGGGCTTACTTGTGTCTTTTGTTTCCCAAACGTCGTTTTCCTATGTCACTTTGGGGGGCCTTGCAGTGAACACTTTAGTGAATCAAGCTTCCCCGCTGGTTAAATCATCTGATTGAAGCTTTTTGGGACAATCTCTCCTCCTTAACCTGGAAGGGGACAGGTAGTTTGGCCGTCATTATTTAACCTGAGGCGGCCCCTATAAATATTGCCCTCAAAAACTTGTGCACACCTCTGAGAAAGTCAGAATCTTATCCTCCCATTCCTTTTTTCCAGAATTGAATGCAATCAGGGTTCAGCCCTGAAATTAAATTAAATGTCTCAGTATGTTTCACCATGATGAAGTCACTCGCTGCTGCCCCTGTAAATACAGTGTCCACGATTATTAAAGTTATATTTAGAAGGGGCAGAGCTCTCCACTGATTCCCTCCCTGTTTTGATGGAATTAGAGGGTCTGGGCGAGACTAGCGCAAAAAATCTTTAAACAATTTGACTAAAACAAATTTCTCTCTGCACCACGTTTGGATGGTGCAGGTGGGTCATCAACGAAGGGCCTGGGGGCGATGAACTTAGATAGCAATGTATGACTGGTCACCAGATCAGTTATGGGGTTGTTCACGCCTAACCCCGCTTTTATAACGCAAAATATATACAAAAAAACAAGCCGTTTATGAGCTCTTGTGGCTTTAAGGCGGACCTCATTTCTGTGTTCCAGATTACCCTAGAGAACATGCACTTAACCCCTACCATGATTCACAGGACATAGGAGGTGGAAAAAAGCTAATAATGCAATGTGAAAATGTTTATGCAACTGCTGAAGATATGGTGGGATATGTGGCCTCAGTAGTGAAAGTGGCCTATCATCCCTCTCCATCTTTTGATGCAAAAACCTATCCCGGTGGCATGCTTAAGCTTGATGAAGATTTTTCTGGTGAGGTTTTGTCTTTATTTGCTATGAACAAAGACCATTCTGGATTTTTTTGTCAACTGCTACCCTTTCATCCTCTTTAGGGTAAATTCATAACAACTATTTTGGTACGTGCAGGAGCCTCTGAGAATTTTATTGACTAAGACCTAGCCAACTACCTTAAGTTGAATCACTTGCAAGGTGGTATGGTTAGGTGGGAGGCTTCCCAAGGTATTCCCACGCTGAAGGATCTGGGTTGGTAATTATCAAGTTGGCAAATATATTTTGGTTGATCGCTTCTAAGCAAATCAATAACCTCTTATACCATATTATTTTGAGAGTAGAGTGTTGTCAAAAGTTTGACGTCAGAAACAAGTTGAAAGACAACACCTTGTTTTTAACATTAATGAATGGTCATATATTAGTTGTCCCTTTGTCTGAGGCTAATTATCAGGGTGATCTGCCCCACTGGCTAATATCCACACTCTCAGTCTCACTCCGTTGTTGAAGCCCTCACTGGAGGTACCTTTATCTTCTTGTTTGTAAAGCTGGAATCTTCGTTTGATGCGGCTTCAGCCAATGTTCTACCTGCTCATTCAAAGTTTGATTTTGAGCTCAAGCTCACCGTTGATCTGTTGCTTATATCTTCTCCCATTTACCCTTCAACCATATGGGAGGAAGCGGCCATAAAGTGTGTGTTAAGGAGCAGTTAGCCAAAGGCGCGATTTTTCAGCATACCTCTCCTGTATGCTCCCCACTCCTTTTATGTAGAAAAAGTCAATGGTACTCTAGGCCCATGCGTAGATTCTGGGAATCTCAACAACGTCACAGTACCAGACATGCATCCCATTCCAGTGGACTCACAGATTTCTCACTATGTGTAGAAGTCAAGAGTCTTCTCCAGACTGGTTTGCTTTAACGCGTTCAATCAGATCTGGATCAAGAAGGGCCAGGAGTGGCTGACCACGTTCCAAGCCAGAAAAGGGATTTTTCAATTTTCAGTCATGCCTTTTGGGCTTAATAATGCCCCTGCTATCTTTTAACGCTGCATTGATGCAGCGTTGGGAGACTTGTTAGGGTATGTGCGGTGGTCACCATGGATGATATCCTAAAGTTTTCCCCTAATTATGAGCCACATGTAGCACACCTTATTGGGTGGTGGAGAGGTTAAATGAAGCCAACCTTATGGCGAAAATCATTAAGTGAGAGATTTTCAAGTTCCAGGTCACCTTCCTGGGCAACTTCATGTTTGACCAAGGCCATACGATAACTCCAGACAAGGAGAAGGCGATTTGTGAGTGGCCCACCCCAACCTCAGTCAAGTAATTGAGGAGTTTTTTGGGGGACATGTATGTTCCTTAGAAAATTCACGCCAAATTTTTCTGAGGTGGCGGCGCCCTAGTATAAGGCGATTGGAGCTAAAGTGCTCCAGTGGTCCCCGTTTTGCAGGATGCCTTCCAAGCGGTAAAGTGCACCCTTTTGTCCACATCCATCCTTCACCATGTAGATCCTGAAAAGGAGTTTATTGTTGCTACTGATGCCTCCAATTTCGCCATAGCAGCTGCCTTGTTACAAGTGAGTGGAGATGTAATAGAGCATTCAGTGAGATAGTTTTCCAGGAAGATGTCTTTACCAGAGTTAAACTACACCATTTATGACAAAGTTTATTAGCAGTGGTTGAGTCGCTACATATTAGCATCATCATTTGCATCTCTCATCCCTACCATTCCGCATACACACTGATCACCATGCATTGTTGTACTACCATGTACCTCATGTCTTGAACCAATGGGAAACCTGCTGTCATGAGACCCTGGACCAATTTGTGTTCGCTTATGAGTTTACAAAGGGCAAGGAGAATGGTTTGGCGGATGCTTTGAGCCCAAACCCTGAGTTAGCTCCAGATCAAAAGGAGTTAGAGGTACACAACACCCACTTGATGAGCTGCTGGGTAAGATTATATCCCAACATCCCTCTCCAATGCCCACAGGTCAGCGCTTGCTCCTCTGGAAAATGCAAAGGAATATATTGTCACAAAATTGGTTTTTCCAGCGACAGTGTGCTCTTCTAGTTGGCAAGTCAAACAGTACATAGACTGTTAAACCCTTATCATTTTGCCTTAGGCGATGGGGCCAACAGCGCTGGCTGGCCCCTTGGCATGTCACTTGCGCCATTCAGAGATCCCCTCAGCCAAAACTTCAACTCATAAGGATAAACATAAGCTATAATTGATAAGGAGAAAAGGTAAAGGGAGATCATTATTAAAGGGAAGCACCAGGCATTTATATGTACATTGCGCTACTGCACCCATTGCTGACCTATTGGCTCATCGCTGGTTCTTCCAGCCAACTACTATCTCTTCCTATCGCTGTTTTTCTCACTTCCTTGTGTCGACCCTCTCACCCAGTCCTTCACAATGTCCAAATATTAGTTTCATATCACCCTCAGCATTCAGTTGCTGATGAGCCATATATTTTTAAATATAAATTGAAATGAATTAGGTTTGATATAATTATCATGCGCTGGAAACATCCTCAGCTGCTTGGTAAACTCAAAATATCTCTGCTTCTCGCCAACAACATGTTTTGACTCTCCTCATCAATTATTTTGGGGAATTGCCTTTCTCAGACAACAGTCAACTTAACATATTAGGCGCTGGAAAATACCCTGGCCACCCTGAACTCAGAACCTTCGGCTTCCACCAGAATATATTAAGTAAAATGACTGGATTATCCTCAGCTACTAGTCACCAGTGATCCATATACTAATTTGGCGCCATTTATTGGCCCCCAACCAAACCTAATTCCCATTCTTGGTGGAATACTAATTTTCTTAATCCAGTTTGGGGAGCAACTATCAAGTAATTACTCAAAAAACCACACAATTCAGTTGATGAGCCATTCCACTGTGATTGGCCATTTTATCTTAAATAACATTAAATCATTGAAGGAATCCATATAGTTAAAATTCCAACATATGGTATGTTCAGGAAGGTAGTACTTTTACATCCTTTATTGGCGGAGTATACTATGGTCCTCACCAAGAGCAAGTTTAACCAAGGAGAGATTAACAGAGGTTCCACGTGAAGGATGAGATGGTGTAATTTCAGGGGCGTCTATGGGTTCCCACTGAACCAATTTGCATGGAAATTATCCAGGAACATCATTATGGAATCACCATTTTACATACTGGGAAGGCAAAAACTCTGGATCTAATTTGCTGCACCTTTAATTGGAATGTATTAGCTGCGCAGGTTGCTAGGTATTGTAAGGAATATCTGGTCTTCAACCCAATAAAACTGAATCTCCAGCCCCTTCAGGGTTGTTGGCCAGTTCAAAAGGTGGAAGGACCATGGATTTCCTTATTTTGTGGATTTCATTGTGGAGTTACCTGCTTCTGATGGCTACGATGCCATCATGATAGTGGTGGACCGTTTTACAAATTTCGCCCACTTTATTCCTTGTATAACCACATAAACCGTGGCTGAGATATCTAGGCTCTTTGTGTCTCATGTGTTCGCCCTTCATGGGGTGCCTCAGGAGATAAATAGTGATTAGGGGCCCCAGTTTACCTTGGTTTTTTGGGAAGAGTTGTGGAAGGCTCTTCAAATTTGCTTCTGCTGTTCAACTGCCTATAAACCCCAATTAGATGGGCATATTGAATGAGTGAACCAGTGCTTGGAACAGTTCCTGCGGAATTACACTTCCACAACCCATTCATATTGGATTTCTCACCTTCATATGGACCAGTTTATCTATAACAGCACTCAACATGCATCTACCAGTTGTTCCCCATTTTTCGCCAATCAAGGATTTAACCCCGCTTTCAACATGAAGCCCATCTGTGGATCCAAAGTGGAAGCAGTGGTAGACTTTGCTAAGACTATCAAAAAATAGACAGGGGAAAACCACAAATTTGGAGGCTGCAATGCAAGTGTATAAGGAGAACGCTGATGGAAAGAGATGGGTAGGTCCTGTGTACAAGGAAGGGGAGCTTGTGATGCTTGATGCTAGAAACATCCCAATCAAGCAGCCATGAAAAAAGCTGGGACCAAAGAGGATAAAGCCTTACTGCATTTTCAGACAGGGGCCACGCCTCATACCAGTTGGATCTTCCCCCCTCATTCCAGATCTTTACTGTCTTTCATGAAAGCAAGCTGATGTTGTTTGAGGGGCCCCCACCAGAGACTCTGAAGGCTTAACTCATTATTAGGGTACTAGAGTGGTAAGTGGAGGAGATTGTAACCTCGTGCCATTTAAGAAGACAACTGGAGTACCTTGTATACTGGAAGGGATTTTATGAAGCAGAGAACAGTTGGGTGCCAGTATGTGACTGCACCCATGCCCAAGATCTAATCAAAGTTTTCCACGAGCGTTTCCCTGAGGCTTCAGGGCCCAAGTTGAAGCAAACCATCGCTTCCATGAAGCTGGTCCCTGCCCATAAGAGCTTTTACCTGGAAAAAGCCCCTGGAGGAGTGGTGGAGCCCCAAAAGAACAAGAGGAAATGTCATGGTTTGATGACATAATTGAGAGCACCAGTTATAATAATAAAGCTGGACGTCAGGAGGCCAAAAAGTCAAGTTACAAAGCTTTCTGATTTAAAACATACCCTGAACCAATGCTAGGTGCGGGAAAGATATTCCCAGGCTGGTCCTGGGGATGTACGTGATGCTCTGCTCAGCGTTACAAAAAGGGCGTTAAAATGCACCAGCTACAATAAAAACGTGGATCTATTCAGTTGCTTAGAGAAAGGGTTTTTTAAACCCGTTCCATTTAAATATTACTACATTGTGTAGGATCCAATTACAGTTGATCACTCAAGTTCAGGCTATCTCAAGTCACACTACAATGTCAGATGGTACTGTACATTTATTGGTTTGTTTGGGCTTAGCACAGGCCCCATAGATTGACAATTCCCTGCTCATTGCTTAATTATGTTTTTGTGAGACCGACATATCATTGGTCTTCTGGTTTACTAAAGCCCCATTTATTTTATATATTTTATGTGCGCTTGTTTAGCTTTGTTTGCAGACCTCCCTCAGATCCAATTTAGTCAAATGGGTGCCCTCCTTACTTATATCTCTCTGTGCACCATTCTTCTTGGTGGTGCTTTGTTTATCCTTTACTGGGTGAAGTGTCTTTTAGTATTGGGATGGGCCCTCACCCGCCACCTCTACTGGAATGAGAGCATTACAGACAAGCTCATAACATCTGAGCGACGCTGCTCCAAGAAACGCTTAAACCCTCAACTGTAAACCGCAAAAGCAGCTGTGTGTTGAAATCTGTAAAAATCCAGTCAGTCACCTCAGGAGACAGCCAATATTACAAATCCACTCCACGCAAGGGTGGAAAAGAGCTAGTCACTTTGTTATTAAAAGAGGCTTCCACTGAGAGGAAAAAGAGTCTGCTGAACTTTGATATAAATTTTAAGGGTAAAGTTTAGAAATTTCAACAACAGAAGCATGAAGGGTCTGAGTCCACAGGTACAAGCAGAAAAAGTGGGCACTTACCAGTTTTAGTACAAAGAATAACTCTGAGATGTACCAATACTAAACCAAATGAGAAAACTGTGGTGAGCACCATAGAGACCATGACAATGGCCAGCGCACCCCAGTTCACACTTAAAGAAAGCCCCACATGGATAATTCTAATGCACGTAAAGTAAAATGGTTGGTCAACTAATGTTAAGAGAGTTTCTGTAGCTTTTTTGTTCCCTGAGAGGTGGTGCGGGATACACATCACACCACAAGGGAACTAGTTACTAGTAAGATTGGGAACAAGGCACCTCAGATGGTGCTGGAGCACAGGGGACCCAGGGACAGGGAGTACAACACAGAGTATATAACTAGTCAACTAATAAACAACAAAACTTGGTTGAACCCCAAGGAGGAGTCCATAAAACCAAGTGCAGATTGGTGTCAGGGTGCCTGGGTGACTCAATCTGGAGGGGACCAGGACGGCTCAGTTGTACGCCTTATTATGCCATTAATTTTGTTAAAATAAAATGCCCTATATTGTTGGAGACCTCCTCGAGGAGGTCCAAGAACAGGTTTTCCCAAGGAACATGCAAAAATGTAAAAATAACGGGAATCTTTATTTAGAAAGTCAACCAACGAGGAAGTTTGGTCTCAAGGGATCATTATTAAACATCAGGAGGAGAATCATCAATCTGTGGGAGTGGTACAAAGCCTAAACAAATCAATAAGCGCACACTACCATCAGCCATGGTACTGTAGCTCAAGATAGTCTGAAATCAAGTTATAATTGCAAGTGAATTCTTTCCAATCTAAAGTTATTGTAAATTGGATAGGTTTTGAAATCCCATCCTTCAAGCAGCCATAACAAACCAACTTTATTAGTAACAAAGCTGGTGCATTTTAGCGCCCTTGATGTAATGCAGGGTTGAGCATCAAACACACCTTCAGGACCAACTTAAACATATCTTGCCTGTACAGTAGTTGGTCCAAGGTATGCTTAAGGTCATGGAGGCCTGCCAACTTAACCTTTTTGGCCTCCTCACACCCAGCCTTGTTTCTACAATCTGTACCCTCAATTATATCATGTAATCAGGACAGCTTTAATCAATTTTTAGTGCTTGCATCCAACTATAGCCTTTTCATATATATATACCAATTTCTGTAAGAACATCTAGTAATACATCTTAAAGATGCATTATTAGATTTATGTTTTTAAGGACTTAGATAGCAGCAATAAAGATAAACTTTAACAGTAAGTACTACTACTCTATAGTATTTTGTACTTTTTTACAAGTTTACATCTACAAAGCTGATTTAAATAAACAATAACTAGTATAGAATAACTTTAATTAAGACAGAAAAACATGTGACCTTTCTTGTTGATAAAGTAAAATAGAAATACTAAATCACATGCATAAAACTTGATCTAAATACCCTCCATATCATAGTAGGCTCCTCTTATCCTGACATAAAAGAGGAGAAATTTGTTTTTAAAGAAGTTTACCCTGCCCCTACAAAATCATAATATTTTTATACTTCTGATGTATTTAAAATTATAGCAGTAAAAAATTAAAAGTTAAATCATTAGCAGAAATATTTCTTTTAACCCTTTTTTATTAGTCCTTAATCTAATGGTAGCTGATTTGCAGCTTGTTATGTAAATTAAGATCAATTTATTAGATTATTTCAACTCAAACAAACTATGAATGAAATCAGATCAACCTTGACCAATAAACATATCTAATTAATAACTTGCTCAATGCATATTATAGCACCTAAAGTTATGGGTTTCATTTTTACATAGTTCTATTAGCTTAATAATGATCAAAATAACTCATCTATACCTTTATTACAAATTACACTAGCTCTCTATACTACCCCTTTAATTGACTGAAACAAAATAACACTATACTTATTGAGCTAATCTTGCTATAAAATATAAAATTATGGTTTTTATCTAGACTGATAAAATTTTTGCATAAATGGCTCATCTCACAAGTTAATCAGTATGACCAATCAAAAAGGTACTAAGTTAAATGTAATGTATAACTTTTATTAGTTTATCACCTTAATAAAGGTAGTATATTTAATTATGAGACGCTTAATACAAAAATTGCATATGTTTTTCCTGGGAACAATTTTTTAGAGTAATGACCTAAACTCTGTTAATTTTTTGAACAGATTTTTTCAAATTATATCTAGATGTTAGATAATACTAAGGGTAATAATTTTATTCTAATTTGTTTTAAAATACATACCTTAAATAAAAAGATAATTTCCTTCATGCTTGAGAGTGGTAATAGCCTAACAGGAAAGTCTTAGATTTTTACAGAGTCTAAGAAAATAACCAAAATATTTATTGTATTATAAGTAGATACAAAAATGAATGGTTTAGTAACTTAATCATTTCAAAAACATTATCAATTAAACTAACTGGTTGAGCTCTAACTACTTTAACAAAATAAACTTTTTATAAAAAACAAGTTGTAGCTAACCCTCTCACTAATTTTCAAAAAACTTTATTTTCTAGCATTTAAATTTGGCAAAAATTTCTTAGACACCATTTTTACTTTTTATAATTTTTTGGTCCTTGTCTATAATATAAATATCTAGTAAGCTTTAAATAAAAATATGTAACCTTTATTTCTTAGATGCATATATGCTTTTTTAGATTTACATTACCCTCATTTTTGGATGCATATATAAATTTTTTAGATTTACTTAAGCCCCCATTTTTTGGACGCATATATGATTCAAATTATTTAAAAGGTTATTTGTTAGCTAATTATAATAGAATATTTAAATCATAATGCCAATAGAATTTAAAGTGGTAAATTGCTTAGTAATACTAAATTATCTTATGTTAAAATTATGCAGTATCATTGCTATACTAATTTAATACTAGTTGTTCTTATTTCTTTTTTAAAGTGAAGATGCTGATTGATAGAAATATAATACTTATCAAAATTTATCCAAGTCTAATTTCCTCAATTGAGCAAAGAGAATATGACAGTTGATTGTACACTACTGACTAATTCAAAGTTTCCAAAAACTTTGCACAAGTAAAAAAAGGCTTTTTGATAATACATGTCATTTTATTCTATATACACTACTATGTAAGATACAACATCTGCCAATATGTTAATCCATAACTTTATATATAATCTATAGAATACTATAAGATACAAGCATCTAGAACAAATTTTTAATAAAGGTTTTATTAATTAAAAAATAATTTAGAAAATCTCTTAGGTAGTCAGCCTAAAGGAGTTTTTACTATACATAAAGGTATCTTGTAGTAAATATGATTTAAATGTTTATTTAATTGATGTTCAAGTTCTTTGTGCTATTTGGGTTAAAATAATACTTATGAACAATTAAGTCTTCTTAGCACAACGGTTATGCCTCAGTTTATAAACTACTGATTATAATTTTGAATCTGGCTGTATGCAGTGTTAATCTCAACTCTCTGGCATAGTGTATTTTTAGATTTTTTATTTAATAGTATCTCAAGCCTTTATATATATACCATAACCTCTTTACAAAAAAACAGTTCCTAAATAGACCTTATTTCTAATCTAAATATATAAAAATGAATGTATGTGTGTATGTATGTCCCAAATGCATTCCTATACCATTCATCCAAATGTGATGAAACTTTGGTGAGTTGTTGTGTGCATGCCTGAGAAGGTTTATGAATTTTAAAAAATATTATTTTTAATAGTAAAATAAAAAGTTTTATATGTAACAAGTGAAAATCCTATATATACTTCAATGGTATTTGCTATATTGTTACAGCTGAGCAGTTTAAATTTGTTTGATTTGATATTTTATATGGTTTTGTTAAGAGGTTAGTGGTCATTTGGCTAATTAGTAAGTTAATTTAAATCAAGACTTTGAATCTAAAGTCCAATTGATTTTAAAAATACCTCCTCTAGCATTATTGGCTCAAACCTCTCTCTCACAAAAATCACTTCTTTAGCAAAAAGTGAAATGAACAAGAATTGAGAGAGCAACCAACTGCCATAACGCACTGCATTTAATAGTACAGTGAACAAAGGCCAACCAACCAAGCATAGGGAAGTCTAGCTGCCTGTCTGTGCACAGCACATTGAAATGGATGACTTGCCCACGCTGATAGTGAGTTTTTACTAATAATAATACCAAGGTCGCTGAGATGGATGAACCATCCGCTGACCTTCCCACTGGCCCAAGACCTGACATGACTAAAAATGGGGCTGGGCATGACACCATGTATGCACCAAGTAATTCACTGGTGGCACAAACAACAATGAAACAAATGAACGTGCCAATGGGTCACAGAGCCCTA
>JAKSZP010007212.1:0-47342 GCA_022478985.1 Massospora cicadina | reverse complement strand
GTCCACTGTGCCAACTAAAAATTCAAAAATTAAACTTGCCTTGGACGCTGTGCTCAAAAGGCAGGATGACTTCTTCAGGAGGTCTGTATTGAGAAGCTTCCTCCATTTGATTGCGATGGAAATATCCATGGATTCAGAAATGATTTGAGTTTGCAGCGGAAGGAGCCTTGAATTGGTAGAAAGTGAGATTTTTAATATCCACCTTAGATGTTATAAATGCCAATTAAGTCGCCTGCTATCTTACAAACAGTTCCGTTACATACCAAGAAGTGAAGGATACTGTGCTGCAGTTATTTGGGGGTACCGCAAAGATGTCTCAGTGGAAAGCTGAATCCTTGACCATTGGGTTTTTTTAATGGAATGAGACTTTCACTGCTATTGCTGACCATTTTATGGCAGAAGCCCACATGTTAATTAAGTGGTAACTCTATCTGAATATGACATTTGCATTTCAATAACCTCAGCAGTGAAGCTGTATTGTGAGCTTTACAACGTGAGAATCCCATTTTGCAGGACGACTTACCCCTGCTCAAGGTTGTTCAGTTTTTGCGTCAATTATCCACTACCTTTCCTCCACCCAATTTAGACAAAAAATATTCCGCGGTTGTCAATGTACCTTCTTGTTTTGGGGAAATTCTCCCATTATGTTCAAGTCTCGCCTAGCAACCCCCAGATTCATTATCATACACCTCTCCCTCACCTGAGTTACCCTCAACAGTTCAACTTCCACTTCAGACCTGCTTATGATAATCATCATCAGCCCAAATACTGACCCAGCCCTGATTACGCTGACAATCAGCAGGTCCCATCAGCCCGGGCCATCATATGAAAACAAGGGTGCAAACGCTAAGGGTAAATTGTTTTGAATGTGGGCGCCCTGGGCATCTTGTACAACTTGCCCCAATCGTCAGGTTCATTACGTACAGAAGGACCAGTACTTCCAGGAAAAAGTCAGAGTAGAGACGGGACTCTCTACCTCTGTTATCACAAACCAAACGTCCCACCTGAACCTATTGAAGTATATACAGCGGAAGGCACCCATTAAGATGATGCATTACT
The DNA here is from genome assembly GCA_022478985.1 of Massospora cicadina. Taxonomy (NCBI): domain Eukaryota; kingdom Fungi; phylum Entomophthoromycota; class Entomophthoromycetes; order Entomophthorales; family Entomophthoraceae; genus Massospora; species Massospora cicadina. The sequence goes on along the minus strand of JAKSZP010007212.1, from coordinate 46,283 downwards.
AATCAGCAGCCAGTTGGATTAGTAAATGTACTGACATGAGCACAAGCCAAGGACACAGAGGATGAAGATCCCCAAGGGCAACTGAAGCCTTACGCCTGTCAAATGCTTAAACAAAATTATCCAGATGAGCTGGAACAATTGGAAGATGCACCTTCCTTGAGAGGCTTAGACGTCGCAATCCCAGTTGACATTATTGATAAAGGTACCCTAAAGTCAGTGAGGGTATTATGAGATTTCTTAAGAAAAGCGATCCTTTGAAATTCCACATATTAAACAGTCAACATGCATCTTACTCTGAGTGTACCTATTGTGACATTGTTGTAGCAAAAACCTGGGTCCGCGCTATAATAGATACAGGCGCTTCAGTTAACATAGTTTTTACTAAGTTGGTGGAGAAGTTGACACTAAACTGATTTAGAACATTGCATGGTGTATAGGACCGCTGGAGCAGACAACATGGTCTCTGAGGGAGTGTACAGTGCGCTACCTTTGCAGTTTGGTTCAATTGGCATTGTAGTTCAGGCAATATGTGTTGCCAAATGATAATTACGAACTGTTAATTGTACAGCTTTCATGAAGCACTTTGATAATATTGGTGACATGACAGCAGAGACGATTTAAATTTGGAAAAATCGGATCCAAATTTATTTTACCTCTAGCAGAGTGCCAAAGGATCCGGCGCATATGGGACAATCAAACTATCTTGTAGTGTTGGAGTGATTCCAGTGCGCTACCATCAACTAAGGAGCAAGACCCAGACCCTCCCCCAGCAGATATATAAATACCAATGGCTTCCGCTCAGAGTGACTGGGCCTATTTCCATCCCCTCTGGACACCAAGTAATAATAAAAAATGAGTTAGAGGTAGAATTGTCATCTGGGCTTTATGAGTGAGATCATTGGCCCTTATCAGCAATTGCGGCTGGAGTCCATGTGGCTCCAGGCATTATAATTTTGGGCCATGGGGAGATTAAGGTCTTGCTAGCAAATCTACAGAATGAACCAATAAAAAAACAGCTGACATCAAATAGTGACATATTTACACTTGACCCCTGCTGAGGAAGTTCTTCAGGTTCACAAGTTCAGATCAAAGGATGAATTTGGTCCACCATCATACTGCAGCTCGGTATAATGGCTGTGGTACCGCATGAAAATATAATGGGTTTATTGGAAAATCAGAAAGTTTAGTAGATAGTTTTAAAGATACAAGGTGATCTTTGCCATTGACGACCACGATTTAGGGTGCACGCTGGGAGTGGTACATTGAATGGACACAAGTGATCATCCCCCCATCAGGTCTCAGCTGATTCACCAATCTAGAGCAGTGGAAGAAGTCGTCACTGAGGAAATTGGCAAGCTGCTGGGGCAGAGGATGCTCAAACCCTAAAAAAGTACATGGGCTTCACCCGTTTTAATTGCCAAAAAGAAGTATGCTACCTATTTGTAATGATAGACTACCTGAAGCTCAATAGCATTACTAGATAAAGGACTCATACCCCTTGCTATATCAATGATTCCTTGGATTGGTTGGTAGAAGCTTGTTACTTCTCAGTGATAGATTTGATATTAGGTTATTGGCAGATTGAGTTGCCTATGGCGGAACAGGATAGATGCGCCAAAATCACATCCAAAGGGCTTTTTCAACTGACACGTATACCACAAGGGCTGTGTAATGCCCCAGCTACGTTCCAAAGGGACAAGAACACCACTCTCGGCGACTTGAAGCTGTTAGCATACTCAGGTGCCTTGATAATATCAATGTATTTTCACTTACATTATCTGAGCATTTTACCCATCTGGAGGAGGTCTTCCACCAACTTGCAAAGGCCAACGTCAAAATCAAGACCAATAAACGTCACTTCTTCAAGGACCAACTGGAGTACCTTGGGTTTGTCATAGATGAGGCTGGGTTGAAGGCCCAACCAGCCAAGGTGGAGGCTATCCAAAAGATGACTAGGCCAAATAAAAAACGTAATATAAAAATGTTTTTAGAGATGGCCAGCTACTACCACTTCTTTATACCCTTCTTCAGTTGTATTGGAGGTCCGCTGTTTGAATTTTTAAAAAGGATGCCACGTTTGAATGGATGGAAAACCTCCAATGCTCTTTTGATACGCTTTGGATGGCACTAATCAGTGCACCAGTGCTGCGCTACCCTAATTTTGAGAAAAAGAGCTTATTGTTCAAATGGATGCGTCCCTTTCCACCGTTGGGGAGGTTCAATACCAAAATGATGATGAAGGGGAGGAGCACCCAGTGGCATACTGCAGTCAAATCCTGAATTGTCTTGAGCACAATTATTCTGTGACTGAGTGGGAGTGCTTAGTGGTGATATATGCGTATAAGAAATTTAGGGTGTATTTGCATGGAGTGAAGTTTAAAGTTATAACGGATCATGCTTTGTTATGATGTTTGTAGAACCTCAAGGAGCCTAAATGGCATCTATCCCGATGGGCCCTCAAACTGCAGGCTTTTGACTTTGAAATCCTCCACTGACCCAGAGCAAAACCAACAAAATACAGATTGCTTGTCAAGGCTACCAATGATTGCAGTTATGGCAGATCTGACTGACATAATGTACAACAAAATGCTTAGTGGGGAATACACAAAAATAACCTCCCCAAGTCATCAAGGTATTAGACAGAATATGGCCAATATGTTTCAGAATAATAGAGAATTGTGCAAGCAGATAGGGTACACTACCTTGAATATCCCAGGACCTTCCGCCCACCCAAATATTATTATGAGTGCACACCAAGCAGTTGGCCATGGTGGAGTACATAAGATGTTGGAATTATTGCAGCCTCGGTATTACTGGGAAAGCATGAACTTTGACATGTTTGAGACCATATACTGCAGCCACCAGTTTAAGTGGAAAAGCCATTCTGCCAGAAGACTTCCTAATGGTTAATTAAACCACATTTTGCTTGACATGCGGTTTCCCTTGATGTTGTTAGCCTTCTATTAATGGGAGCTAACTGGTCTAAATACATTCTGGTGGCAATAGACCACTTAACCAGGTGGGTTGAAGCATGAGTGATATTGGATCTGGGGACGGTCAAAATGACCATTTTTATAATTGAATGTGTTATCCAGCAAAATGACTGCCCTCAGTTCATTCTTAACAACAGCGAAACTAACTTTACCTTGCACATCTTCTAAAAACTTAACAGGATGATGGGCATCCGTGGGGTTCTGATGACCCCATACTACCCCAAGTCCAACGGGATGGTTGAGCAAGTTATTGGGACCTTGGTGAACATGTTACGAAAAATTGTTAATGGATTGACCTTCTGATTGGTGTTCCTTCTTTTCCACCACCATGCTTGTACGCAACATTAGCTATCACTCAGACATAGGGAAGAGTCCCTTTCAACTATCATATAGACAACTCCCTGACCTTCTGGCACTGCTTTATGCTTGTGTAGAAGATACCGGTGGAATGGATCCACACTGTTATTTAACTAACCTAGTGGACACGCTAATCAAGTTATTAAACCAAAGCATACTCCTTCAGTTTAGTCAAGAAAATTAAAGAATCTGGTGGCTGATCAGGTATGGTGTAGCAGCCTAGATTAGTTCATATATGGGGTATGTTTTATTCCACACCAACATGGGCTAAGGCGGACGCACAAGCTGGCCAGCATCTGGATTGGTCCATTTAAATTTATTGAGAAAACAGGTGTTGATGCCTATACTATCAAGGACCCTGCGAGAGGTCATATTATTAAATGAGTGCACACAAAATTCCTTTGGGCGTATAAACAATAGATTACTGTCCAGTCAAGGGGGATAATGTAGAGCTTCTGATATGACTGTAAATTAAGCCCTAAGAAGTTACAATAGAATGGGTTAGATTGGCCAAACTAAGTAGGTGATACTGAGCTTTAAACAAATAACTAGTGGACTGACTTCAAATCAGGTAATAAAGCAAGATCAACCTGTGACTAATAATTGGTAGATTGCCTCAAACTAGGTTGATTGTAAATTTAATAAATAGTAGGCTCTGCTGGAACCAATGAGATATGGCAGAAATGAATAGGCTAAGCAGAAGGGTTGGTATCAACCTAAGTCAATGATATAAATGAGATACTAAGATTGAAACAGGAGGATTGTTATTAGGAAAGAGAGAGCAGAGCAGCAAGGATCGCTGTTAATATAAAGTCAAAATAAAGAAGTGCCATCAGGTAAATTTCTCCATATTATTATTTTTTATTTATTAAAGTGTATTTTAAGGATCAGAAATCTCATATCGTCCATCCTATTTTTCAGTGGGCTGACCCTGTGCAAAAACCCTCTGGCGTATCTGCAAAGTATCATCAAAAATATAATACCGCCTGTTCTGAGTTTTTCTATTTATTCCAATCTGTCCACTTCCAATACTAAGAGCCGCGAATCTCTGAGGGGTTATTGCCCTCCCTGCCTCTCCTGCCTATGGGGGTTGCCCACATAAGACTCTCGGTTGCCCCCATTACAGCCTCCTGGCTTTTTTATGGGGGCATTTAGTATATTTTTGAGCCAATTTTATAACACGTTAACCTAATAAACCTTACATAAAAGTTACCAGTTCTGCTGATCCTTTAGCATTCTGGGCCATTCACTGGTAGTTAAAACACACAAATCTCATGGCTAGTCTTTTTCAGTTAGCTCAAACCTAAAATTTTAATTTGACCATCAATTTTAGCACTCTCTGCCCTTCTCTTTGAGCTGGGTGATGCATTTGCTTGTCTAGAAGTTAGAGCTCCCCACCTACTTGTAAATCTGGATTTATTCTCCATTGTTGTATCCAGATGAAGTGTATCTCTCAACCCTATCTGGCCATTAAATCAGAGGCTTTTATCACCATGAACCTTCTTCTATGGCCCTTTCACTATCACCCTCCATCAACGAGGATCAGGATTAACTTACCTTATCTATTATCTTCCGGTATGGGAAAGTAAGGTCTTTGTTAATGAGCTCCTAGATACAGAATTAGCTGGTAATATTATGGACTTTAGAATTACACATGCACTAGATCTGGAAACTGATGTGGTCCCTCCTATATTGGGCGCATCCTCTCAACCTATGAAATGTCATTCTATGCGTCGTCCAATACAATTCTTTATGCACAGTTTCTGCTTCTGCGACCATTTATAAAATTTTGCTGATTTGTGAAGTCCTGTAATTTTGGTTTAGGTTGGTAGCGACATCAACAAAAATTATCTGTTGAGTTGTAACTACCTCTCCTTCACTAAAAATTATCCTAGTGGGGAGTTCGTACTATATACTATTCTTTCACCTGAGACCTCCTTGAGCTCTATCTTACCTCCATCTCCTTTCCCCATGGATCTTCAATTAGATTTTGCATCTTTTCTCGCTCCATACAAAAGAGTATTTGACGTGATCCTAGCTACTGGGCTTTCATATCATTCAGAACATGATATAGACTTTCAACTGAAAGTACATCTTGTCAAGATAAACTGCCCATTATACCTCATACAGAGGAAGAGGACAGAGCATTAAATGTATATGCGTATGACATGCTGCAAAAATTAGATTGGTAAGAAGTCCAACCTCATTTCTCCCCAATAGTCTTTGTGCAGAAGGCAGATTGAACTCTGCGATTTCGTAATTATTATGGGCATGTCAATAATGTGACTGTTCCAGATTCCTACACCCTATTGCTGGAACAATTTTCATCCTAGGAATTGCTAAGTAGCGAGTTTTCCCTAAACTTGATATGGTAAGATTTCTCAAGTAAGGGTCAAGCATGGTCAGGGGTGTCTCTCTGCCATATGCACAAAAAGGAGAATCTTTCAGTGAAAAGTAATGTCTTTTGGTAGAAAGAACGTGCCAGCTACATTTCAGCGCCTGATAGACGATGTACTGGGTGTTCTCCGCTTCTCCTGCGCAGTTGCCTACATTAATGACATCATAATTTATTCACCCACTAATGAGCAACACGGCAAAGAACAGGAATTGTTCATGGTGGCCATTAATAGGGTCGGTCTTTTTTAAGCCCTAAAGATGTAAATTCTTTCGTGAGTTGTAACCTTCCTAGGGAACATGGTTTTAAGAGATGGCTATGCGGTTCCCCATATAAGTTGGAAAAATTTTTCATGGACAACCCCTACTAAAAATAACTCTGAAGCTTTAGGGGACAGGAGTATCCCTCAAAAAGTTCCCCTGATCTTGCGCAATTGGAAGTCTTTTGCATTCCCTGACTGGTGTCAAAATCCAGCAAAGGTTATGCTCGCTGGTGCTATGTGCTGCTGGATTTCACAATGGAATGCAAAATAAACAATAAACTCTTAATAAAACTAAGTTTTTACTTTTTAGTTTTTATTTTATCTAAGGCAAACTAGAGAAAGGCCCTTTTCTCAATACTAGTATTTCCTATCTAAACTAGTTCAAATTTTGAGACCATGGGTATTTGAGGCTAAAGTATATAAAGCTGAGTCATCCAAATTAGGGAATATAGGCTTTTGACCTATCAGATTGAAGATAAATTTTTTGAGGCAAAACTGAACCATGTGGTAACGATTTGATAAATTGTATCCAATTACCAGCAAGTAAAATCTTCTCACCTTGGAGGTGGTCAGATTTGTGTGGTAATGATTTGTTAATTTTTACCCTATCATTGTCAAGTAAAATCTTCTCACTTTGGGAGGGTTCAGATCTGAGTGGTAATGATCAGTTAATTTGTACCCAATCATTGATGGGTAAAATCTTCTCACCTTGGGGAAGAACAGGCCCATGCGATATTGAACACCTCAAATTCAGCCAAAAAGTTGGAGCAATCCTATTTTCAGTACTTACCGTATTATGCCAATATGGGAATAGATCATATTGTTCTGATGAATAGGATTCCACTGAGAATCCACCAAGGTCTTTTCGCCGTTGGTATTCATATCATTGATAGCCACAATATTATTCAAAGATCAGACTCCAACATTCTTTCTCAGAAGTTGAGATGGAGAATATCTGACATTGCCCCCCTCAAGAATGTTGGGAGGAGTGTAGGATCATAGGAAACGGCCTTGTACCCAGTTTATAGTAACTCCCATAGCTAATGATTTGATGGAGTATTCATTACCTCTTTTATAGCTGATGGAGAAAGGTTCCTCCAAAATTGAGTCAAGCTTACCGCTTCTTGGGGTGATGCAGTTATGGTAGTATAACACCTTATCAGCCACTTGAAAGGTAGGAAGGGGGGTGCGGAGCTCATTGGCAGCCTGCCCTTCTTTAGTCACTGTTTTTGCTAAGTTGGTCATAGCTTCAGCTTGGAGTTAATAATTTGTCAGCTAAGCTTCGCATGGCTTTCTCAGGCTCCTCTCCTTTAGAGAAAACATCCTTAGCCAGAAGAGCAGGTATGCTTGGTTCCCTGCCATACAATACTTGGAAAGGGGACATTTTCAGAATCTGGTAATAACTAATCCGGTAGGCCATAAGGGCACTGGGTAATAATTAATCCCAGTGAAGTGGATCAGAAGAGGCCATTTTGCAGAGGATAGAAACTAAGGTTCCATTGGCTCTTTCCACTGCCCCATTGGTAGATGGATTGTACGGAGCTGAAAAAGTTGTTGGGCTCCCATCAAGGTAGCCAGGAGTTTGACTACTCTGGAGGTAAAATTCTTGCCATTATCACAGAGTAGTACTTGGGGCAGCTATGCCGAGCAAAAATGTGTTGATGTATAAAAGTGGCAGTTGCCTTGGCGGTTTGAGCAGGAAGCGCCACAGCTTCAACCCACTTAGTGAAGTGGTCGATGGCTACTAAAATAAAACGGTTGCCACTGGTAGACTGTGGAAGGGGACCTACGACATCCAAACTAATAGTGTGAAAAGGTTGTTGCGGGGTAGTTGGTTGATACTGGTATCTAGTCTTGAAACTGGATTGTTTCTTGAATATAAGGCAGGCTTCCAAGACATCAATTATAGCTTCCATCATTCCATCTTAATAGTATCGATCCTTAAACCACTCATAAGTTTTCTTTGCCCCTCCATGGCCTAAAATGGAGTGAGCTTCGAGGATGGCAAGTACGCGTTCTGAGGGCCGGAGTTAAGGCAGCCACTTCGCCCCCACCTGCTTATACAACTTCCCATTTTCCGCTTTGTTATTGCATGAGTGGCGGGCTAACATCTTCTGAACCAGATCATCTTCATCCTCCCATTCATTGGGAGTCATTTAGAGGTCGTGTAACCTCTCTGCCTCACTATTATCCAAGTGAAGGACTGGCAGACGAGACAACCCATCCACATTCATATGATGAGCTCTGGCCCTATGTTCAATCTTCATATCATAAGGCTGGAGCTTTAGAGCCCAGCGAGATAACCGCCCAGTAGGGTCTTTCATATTTTGTAACCACTTCAATGAAGCGTGGTCAGTAACTACAGTAAAGGTGGTCCCATAGAGGAAAGGGTGATAGTGCTTTACAGCCAACAAAACAGCCAGGAACTCCTTTTCTGTTACACTGTAGTTGCGTTCAGGCTTGGAAAGCATCTTAATGAAATAAGATACCGGATGAACAATACCGTTTTCATCTAGTTGACCTAAGATGGCCCCAACGGCATAATCCGAGGCATCTGTAAACAAGATAAAGGGTTTTTTATAATCTGGGTGCCGTAGGATAGGGCGTCGTTGTAGTAGCTGCTTCAGGGTCTCAAAAGCGGCTTTTTGTTCAGCCCCAATTGGAAAGGGATATCTACTTCTTCAGTAAGCGAACAAGGGGCTCACTGAGTTGTAAGAACTTAGGGATAGACTGATGGTAATACCCCATCATCCCTAGAAACACCTGTATATCCCACAGATTCTTAGGGGGAGTCATGTTTGCATGGCTTTGACCTTGTTCTGTAGTGGTTGGATTCCTTTTTGCGAAATGGTGTGGCCAAGAAAATCCAATTTTCGCTGAAAGAAAGTGCACTTTGATGGTTTCAACTTGATATTTGACTTACGTAGCCTTCCAAACACCTCCTTCAAATGATCCAGGTGGTCGTTGAAGGTGTTTGAGAACACAGTAATATCATCAAGATAAACGATTATGCAGGTTAGCTTCAAGTCTTGCAAGATGTGATCCATCGCACGCTGGAAAGTGGCAGGTGCATTGCACAACCCTTGGGGTAATCGCGTGGGTTGGAAAAGACCTTCACTGCATATCAAAGCGGATTTCTCCTGATCCTGTGGAGAAAGGTCCATTTTCTAATAGCCACTGGCCAAGTCCATGGCTGAGAAGAAAATCGAGCTAAATAGTTGGGCCAGGGCATCATCAATGTGAGGGATAGGTTAGCTATCCTTCTTCGTGAAGTTATTTAGCTTACAGTAGTCCATGACTACTCGGTGACCTCCATCTTTCTTTTTAATTAATAGAAGCAGGGAAGACCAAGGGCTTTGAGAGGGAACTAGCAACCCCGCATCCAGTAACTGGATGAGTTCCGTCCTCATATGCTGTTCCTCCACCTTTGACTTGCGATATGGTTTTGACCAAATGGGATGGGCATCACCCACATCAATGGAGTGGCACCAGCCCTTCATGTGGACATAGTCTTGAGCTGACTTGGAGAATATGTCGCTATAGTCATCAAGGAGATTATGAACTTTCTCTAGCTCAGTTAGGGTTAACTCATTCGAGATATGGACGTTTGGTAAGGTACACACCAGGTTGTCCGTTGGCAGGCCCAAATCTGCCATTGAGCCGATGGAGTGGATCTGTTCAAAATCCTCCACAGGGATTAAAAATCCTCGGCCAACCTCTTGGTGTTTCTGTATGATCATGTCCTTTGCGGTGAGGTTTCCCAACAGTAGAGTAATAGGTCGCTGATAGGTGGGGTCTAGTAGCCCAGGTAATACACGAGGCTCCAAAGGACTAAGGCCCTCAACACTTATGAGGTGCAACAAACAGTGACATGGGATTTGGAGCGTGATTTTCATATCAACCACTCGTTGTTCACCCGGCTTAATCACCACCTCATCTGCTGCATAAAATGGAATACCATCGCTAGCCTCCACTGAATTGGGCAATTTCTTAGTGTTGCGCCCAGAGGTGACATAATGTAAAGGCAAAGCGGAAGAGAGGTATTAAACCAGGTGTAGTCATTCTTGATGAGTTCTTTGTTGGATAAGACTAACGGAACTTCGTAGTTCATTAAAGATAGGAACCCTTGCTTCATGTTGATGATGCCTTCATACTCAATCATAAACTGAGTACCTATGAGCACATCATAGGAGTTATTATCTAAGGCCACAGCAGGGGCTGATAGGATAAGCTTCCCAACGCGAATGGGAAGAGAGGAGTAAGCGCCAAGGGCGCGGGTATTGTTTGGACCCGCAGTTCCAAACTCTTTGGCATAATCCAGGTCAGGCATCAGTTTAATCTTTTTCATCAGCTGAGATGAAATTACATTCACTGGAGAACCTGTATCCAGGATAGCCATCACCAGGACTTTGTGAACAACTACTTCAACCTTGGTAAGTGTGCTTCCAAAGTTGGCTGACAGCGCTAAGACCTCCTTGATATGAAAAGTGGAGGATAATTTGCATGCGGTCTCAGGGTGAGTCTCCAGAATATACTGCATGTTATGCCCTCGCTGTAAAGGGTGAATTAAACTTGATAGGAGCTGATAAGCGTTGCTGGCTGTGTCAATAGTTTCCATACAACCTATAACTTGGTGGAGGTAAGCATCCTCAGGTATGGTGGTTTCATCTACTCCTTCAGTGTTTAGGCAATCAGGGACCTCCACTTCCGCGGGAGCTCCCAATAAGTAGTACCCAACGTCATCATAACCCCCTCAGAGTCGACCTCAGGGGTATTCTCAACCATGGGCAAGGTTGCAATTGAAGTGGGGGAGACAGCCATGAGAGGTGGGGTAATTAGCTTCGCTTTAACCAGCATTTTCACAACCCCAGTAGTTCTGGAGGATATACCCTTAGGGCGCGCAGCTATTGGCTGAGCTGAAGGGGAAACCGCAGTAGGGATCTCCGCTTTTCATGAATGAGGGATGTCCGTTTTAAGTCACACCAAAGCAGCAGGTTTTGAAGGGAGAATAGGCACAGGTGGCCTCACTTCCCACGGTTCAATAGGCTGCAGCTCACCTAAAGGAATATGGGCGACATCTAACAAAGCCTCTTTTATATCACGGAAAGTTGTGGCGTTTCACTGATATGATATGCCTGGCGAGAGAGGGTTGTGAAGCTAACCCTTTTAATATGGCGGCGATAGCATCATCCAGGGTAAGCAATTTAGACTTAGCCAGCCTTTGAGCAGTGAGATAGAACCGCTCAGCAAAACTAAAAAGGGTTTTACCCTCATACATGGTAAGGCGCATGAAAGCCTGTTTTTCCCTGTATAAGCTCTGATTGGATCCGAAATCAGCCAAGAGGGCCTTTTTAACATCTGGCCAGGTGTACTGAGGATCCAGGTGAGGAACGATCAACTCTTGAGCTTTACGGCTTAAACAAGGAATATTATACTGAACTTTATATTTATCAGTGGCGCCATCCATCGCAGCTTCATAAACGTACAAAAAGGAGGAAATGCTCCCTTCACCTGGGGTGTATCTGTCCTTTATAGGTAGTTTGAATGGCCGTTGCTCTAACTTTTTGAGACGGGAGAAAGAGCTGGCTAGTTGCTTCTCAAGAGCAACTAATCGTGATTCAATTAAAGAAGATCCAGAAGGGCTGCTCACGTTTACAGCCTCCATGTAAATAACCACGGTTTAGTGTACAGGCGTGCCCATGTATTAAGCACCAAATTGTCAAAATCCAGCAAAGGTTATGCTCGCTGGTGCTATGTGCTGCTGGATTCCACAATGGAATACAAAATAAACAATAAACTCTTAATAAAACTAAGTTTTTACTTTTTAGCTTTTATTTTATCTAAGGCAAACTAGAGAAAGGCCCTTTTAAATTTTAAATTTATTGCAGGGAAGGCTGACCATGGGACGGACACTTCCGAATATGACTCAGATGAGACAAAACTTAGTACCAGGGGAGGCACCCCAGAGAAGCGATGCTATCTCTTGTTGCCAGCGGGAACGCCACTTATGGGAAGGGGAGGGAACGTGTGTAGGGGACGTAAACACTATTGAGCACGTGTGGAGGAAGGGGTCTGATTTGATGAACCAGACTGGGAACCAGGAGGAGACCAGCTGTCAGCGACGCGGTGGGAGATATCTAAACATCCACGCTTGAAAGTGATCCACCAAATGAGACTGGAATCTGTGGACAGCTTCAGGGAGGGTGGGGATGCATCCAGCGATGGCATCCAAGACAATCGTGTGGATAGTCCACATGGCGATTGCAACCACCAAAGCACGGAGGGAGGGTGGGAGGGGGAGGCCATTGATGAAACAAACATATCTCTTGACAGACTGAAGGGATGTGTTTGATCCTGGCCTAGCAGACGTTAGACTTCGCGCCATAATAATTTAGAGGTGGGGCACTTCTCCAGGCGGTGAAACAGCGTTCCATACTGGCCACACACGACACAGGATGAGTGTAAAGCGTTAGAGCGCTCAGCTGTACGATACACCCGCCTCAGGCAGCGCCACACATGGGAACGGACTTGAGGCTGCAACAGAGGATGGTGTGCGTACTTCCAGATAGTCTTTTGGGTCTCAGTGGAATAAGGGATGTCCATCATGTCCAGGTAGTCCACCCTGGATAGGACTTGGGGTCGAATGGGGATCACGCCATCATGGATGGGTAGCCCCTGTACCTCTTGTGTGAACTGAGGAGAGGGGCGGCCTCTTCGGGTTGTATGTCCACTAATACGAATTCTCCACTCTGCGCTTTGCATGGAGAGTAGGATTCGTTTGTAGTGGGCTTTAGTCCTGTGAGGACCTGTGGCCTATGGGTGTGATGCGAGTTATTTCATCAGGGAGTGGGGGTTTGATGGATTGTTGAGGCCCAAGGCTCAGGAGAAGTTGGAGCGGGCCGCGCGGGACCAGTGTTGGGATGGGAGTGTAGGATCAGTGACGGCCGCAATCCAGGTGCCCAGGATCTTAGCGGCATGGGCTTTGAAGTCAAGTAGGCCCATGCCACCATGATGATGAGGGTCAAACATGACCTCTAGCCGTACTGGTGGAGGGCAGCCTGACCAAAGCCAACCTTGTAGCAAAGCATACAGGGATTTGAAGAAGCTTGGGGAGAAGGGGATGGCGTGGGCTCCAAACCAGACTTTGGATAGGAGCATAGAGTTGGCAAGAACAACCCTGCCAGTGAGGGTAGTAGGGTGGGCTCTGAGAGAGGTGATTCGCTTCGTCACGTTGTCCAGTATATGGCACTCCATTACTGCTGACGCGTATCCACCTGCCTCCATCCACACGCCCAGATGGTGTACCGGTCCTATGGTAGGTCGTGGCACAAGGGGAGCACCAGTGGAGCGGTGTGTTTTGAGTTAGTAAGGTGTGGACGTGGGCGAGCAGATGGGCCGGGTTGGGAACTACTTGCTGGGGCCCAGCAGTTCTGAAACCGACCAAGGAGGATGATTTCGGTTTTGGAGGCGTTCAGTGCCGCGTTGCTTACCCGGGAATATTCCTTGAGGGCTTCAAGCGCGCGTGCATCTTTGTTATTAGACACCCCCACTACGCAATCATCTGCAAATGCCATCATCTTGACTGGGGTTTGGCCTGGCACATGGACCCCAGTGAGTTGGGCATTCACATTTCGCAGTAGTGGGTCAAGGCTGAAGTTGTATAAGAATGGGCTAAGGGGTCCCCTTGTCGCAAGCCCCTTTGAGGGCGGACTACTTCCGTTAGGAAGCCTGGGCCTTGTACTGCCATTGTTGCAGATTCCGTGAGCGCATCACCCAGTTGATGAAGCGAGGGGGTAAGCGGAATTGTTGGAGGCAGGCCCTAAGGTATTCCCAGTTTACTCTATCATAGACCTTTTGTTGGTCCAAGAATACAAGTGCCCCAGAGGCTGTGGACTGACACACATTAGCCACAGAGTGCACGTTATCCCAAATCGACCTTCTGGGGATGAAACCAAATTGTTCTGGGGAGATGGTGGCAGATGCTACAGTCCCTAAACGGTTAGCCATGATTTTGGTTAAAATTTTGGTGTCTGTGTTTGTTAGAGAAATGGGGTGCCAGTTGGCTAAGTCTAGCCTATCCCCTTTCTTGAAGAGTGTGACCGTAAAGGCCTCATGTCCTCCTGGTAGGAGGCGCATTTTCAGAAAGCTCTGGTTAAGTGAGGAAAGCAGTAGTGGGGATATATATTTAAAGTACTTTTTATAGAATTCATATGGAATACCATCTGGGCCTGGGCATTTTCAGTTTGGCGCACCGCAAATGGTAGTCCATAATTCATTCAAAGTAATTAAATTCATTATTTCCGGGTATCAGAAAATGGTGTGGATATGAGGTTGGTTAAGAAATTCTGCCATTTCAGCTGGCTGAATTGGTTCAGCTCGGTATAACTTGGAGTAATATCTTTGCGTTTCGATTTCCACTTCGGCCAGTGTGTCCACAATAGAATTATCTGATCTTTGCACCTGTGTGCAGGCCACGCTCTTGCGTGGTGCAAAATTTTTTTGAAGAAGTATGCGGTGCACTTGTCACCTTTAGTGATGTGTGTGGCCCTGTATTAGACACAAACCCAATGTTTGTGTTGCCTTTCAAGTGCGTTGAGGTGGGCAGCTGCCTCCTCCCACTTCTGGCCCCATGCAAGGCTATATCCTGAGTCTGGAATGTTGGACTCCAAGTGGGCCAATTCTGCCAGCATGCGCGATATAACCGCCGATGTGGCTCGTGAGCGTCTGGATGAGAGATGGCGATAGTGGCGGATGGTGTCTTCTTTGAAAGTTGCCCATGTGGAAATGGGGTCCGTGCAAAACGGTGCAACAAACAATTTGTTAAAGTTGCCTCTTCCACCCACGTGGAAAATCCTGGTGACGCGAGCTCTGGGGGGCAGATTTTACACCAATGTGGGGCCTTTGCAACTGAGACAGGTAAGTGGTATGTTATCGAGACCATTCAGTGGTTGGAGAATTCCATTTTTGTTGTTTTGAAGTGGGAGATGTGGGGTTGGAATTTCGCCGGCGCTAGAATAAGGTCAAATCGGGTCATGGACCTTAATTGGCCGTTGTGGACGTGGGGACGCGTCATGTTTTTGAGCAGTGGGGCATGTTGCAGCAGCGCATCCATTAACCCAAGGGTGGCTTTTAGAATGCGTAGTTCTACGTGACCCTGTGGGGCATGGGGTGTGGGCGGCCACCAGTCTGTTGGTGAGGTTAGCCAACAGTTCATGTCACCAATTAGGAAAGAATCGGGGGGTAGCAGGAGGGATTTGTCTGATGAGAAAAATTCCCAACGCTCATGTGCACCGTTTGGGGCGTAAATTTTGATGATTGTGTGTGCAACATCAGCCCATGAGAAGGTGACAACGAGCACTCAGCCATTTAGGAATGTTTCTGAAGATGTCAATTTGAAAAAATTGTTTTTCCAAATTAGCACCCCACAGTGCTTCAACCAAAAGGAGAGGGATGGTAGGAGCATTGTTTTCCAAGCTTCCTCAGAACCTCATGGACAGTGGGACTTCTAGATGGCCAGGATATCCACGGGTAAATTGTTTTGTAGAAAACTCAGTTTCCTAGCCCAGGATGGGGAGGCCTTAAGTCTGGCAATATTCAGCGTCCCTAGAGTGAAGGTTTCCCCCATCACACCTTAGGTGCAAGGGGTGGGCCCCCAGGCCCACCAGCCTCTTCCAGGTCCCCACGGGCTTTCACAGCAGTGTGGGTATTAGCAGCAACGCTATTGGGGTTTTTGTTAATTTTTGCAGAAAGAGTCACGTTGGCTTTGGCCTTCGCTTTTTGATTTCCTGACGTCAGACGAATTTTTTGCGGTGTGGATAAGTTCAGTGCACTGTTGAGTGGGGCAAAAAAAAATTTTTCGGTTGGGATAGGTCCCAAGTCAGTTTTGACTGGGGCTTGGGTGCAGCAATTGGGTGAGATCAAATCTCCCATCGGATCCTTGGATTGAGTGGCCCATTCAGCATGGGCCTCCCAATCTGATTGGGTGATGGATTCCCAAGTTGCTTCCACCGCGAAGGTCTCCATGTCCTCCTGGCGTTGTGAGTGTGGGATGGTGGTGGTAGCCTTGGCCGCTTCCTTGGCCATGGTCCTATGGGCCTGCTTGGCCTTCTTCTACTCCTGCGGGGAGATGGGCTTTACCAATAGGTAGCAGCCTTGTGCTCCTCATGGGAAAGCCTCCTTGGTGCTTGCAGTTGGTTCGTAGTGCACCTCTCTGCTGGCCATGGCCGCTGAGGGGTGCTCTTGGAATGTGACGCCCTCTTTGATGGGGCACACGTGCGCCTTATGGCCAAACACGTCACAGTGGGTGCAAATGGGGGCGCGCTGTCCACGGTTACCCGGAATGGGTGGGTGGTGTGCCCTGCGATGTCAATAAAGGTGGAGTGTGGGATCTGGGTTAGGTCCTTCATATTCTCCTCAGTTGGGGTCAGAACTGTGATGGCTTTGCCAGTGCACAGTTGTGGCATCAGCGTGAAACGTTGCATTTTGAAAGATTGTATTTCGCCTTAGATGGCAAGACCATCTTTCAGGTGTTGCTCCAAAATGTCACATTTTACCGTAGTAGGCAAAAAGTCAAATGTGAGGAAAATTTGGTTTGATCTTGTCCATCTGGTGCATTTAGTTTCGATGACCTGTTGCCCTTCGGGGAGGTCAACCACTATGCGCACCACTGCAGCCTCGTCTGCTGCTATTTTGCTTTTAAAACCTAGGTCCAGCCAACCGCGTGACATGGAGTGAGGTGCAACGTACACCGCGGTCTGGAAAATTTTGTGTACATCTTCACAAAATTTTTCCATAGGGCCCTTTTTTGGATGTCCAGATACACACGGACTCCAAATTCCACCGACGAAAGTGGCTGGGAATGTGGCATGTTGATGTAATGGTTGCATCGTGCTTGCCATGCGAGTATCTCTGGGGAAATTGTGACCGCCAGTTTTTTTAGATTTTTTTCTATTCCGCCAGATTTTCAGGGCGTTTTTGAACGTTAGAGGCCGCGGGCCTTCCGCCTGCTCCTCTTGCCTTGCTTGCCCAACTGCTCCCAGACATGGACGCAGACTAATCCCCTCTATGAGATTATCAAACTAGATTTAGTCTTGAATTAAATGGGTTGCAAAAGTGTTTGCAACGAGAAAGAAAAGTTGAGAAAGGCCCTTTTCTCAATACTAGTATTTCCTATTTAAACTAGTTCAAATTTTGAGACCATGGGTATTTAAGGCTAAAGTATATAAAGCTGAGTCATCCAAATTAGGGAATATAGGATTTTGGCCTATCAGATTGAAGATAAATTTTTTGAGGCAAAACTGAACCATGTGGTAACGATTTGATAAATTGTATCCAATTACCAGCAAGTAAAATCTTCTCACCTTGGAGGTGGTCAGATTTGTGTGGTAATGATTTGTTAATTTTTACCCTATCATTGTCAGGTAAAATCTTCTCACTTTGGGAGGGTTCAGATCTGAGTGGTAATGATTGGTTAATTTGTACCCAATCATTGATGGGTAAAATCTTCTCACCTTGGGGAAGAACAGACCCGTGCAATATTGAACACCTCAAATTTGGCCAAAAAGTCAGAGCAATCCTATTTTCAGTACTTACCATATTATGCAAATTTTGGGAATAGATCGTATTGTTTTAATGGATAGGATTCCACTGAGAATCCACCAAGGTCATTTCGCCGTTGGTATTCATATCATTGATAGCCACAATATTATCAATGATTGGACTCCAACATTCTTTCTCAGAAGTTGAGAAGGAGAATATCTGACAAATGGTAAGAACACATCTTTCAAATGGACACCTGAATGCCAACAGGCATTTGACTTCATTAAGGAGGGCTTTTTACCACATCTGTCTTCAAACATGCTGACGCATAAGCCCTTCATTGCGGCTTGTGATGCATCTCTGTTGCCTTGGGTGCTGTGCTCCTCCAAAAACAAGAAGGAGTTGAGCATTCAGTTGCTTACTTTTCTCAGAAGTTCTCAGCCACTGAGCAGGCCTGGGCAATCTATGATAAAGGAATTTAAAGCAGTGTCTTGGTCAATAACTCACTGACGCTACCTTCCCCTGGGTAATTACAATGAGATCACTGTGCTCAATGACCACCATTCCCTGATATATTATAAAAAACCCCAGAAGCTCACTAGTCGTCAGGCCCTCACATAAACAATCTATGCAATTTTAATTTCAAGTATGATTTTGTAAAGAAGGCCTTAAATGTCTTGCCAGCCATGTTGAGTAGAAACACTGCCATGAAACCCAACATAGATGAGCTTCCTAATTTTCTACTGTTGTTCATGCCTCCCAAATCTTGACGCTAGCTCCTCTTTCCATTTCATCTTCCAGTTTGTCACCATATCTTCCCTCCTTGACCAAGTACTCGCCACCCAGTTGACCTCCCAGAAGGGATCATTTGTATGAGGACTTGGAAAGAAAGGTTCTTAAACGTACTTTCTACGCCCTCAAAAATAGGATAATTTTCTTCAGAGACTGAGTTTTGGGTTCCTCCTGCTTTTTATGAACAGGTAATCAAGAACATTATGTTCTTCCGACAGTGGGCATCCTAGGTTCAAAAAGTGCTGGTAACTGGCTAAAAAGGCCTATACCTGGACAGGATCTTCTAAAGAGGTCTCTTCTTTCCAGTTTTGTAGTTTGTGAACGACTCAGATCTGATAGATTAGGAAAAAGGGCCTCTTACATCCATTGCAACAGGAAGAGGGTCCCTGAATTTATAAATCTATAGATTTTTATAGAGTTGCCGCTCTCTAAAGGGTATGATGCAATCATGGTGAAGGTTGATCAGATCATCATGTTTGCACTCTTCATCCCCTGCAACAAAATAAATACTTCTGAAGAGATGGAGGCCTTGTTTGTGACTAGTTTGTTCTCCATGTTTGGACTCTCTATGGAGATAGTGAATGACCGCGGCCCCCAATTCAATGCTAAATTCTGGAGTGCACTACTTGATCTCCTCCAGATCAAACCCTGCAGGTCTACCGCTTATCATCCTTAGTTATATGGTCAAACTGAGAGGACGAACCAAACCTTGGAGCAATATCTCCTCTTTTATGCTTCTGCAAGTCATGAAACATAGGCGTCAGACTTTCCCTGGCACAGTTTTCATATAATAATGCCACATACCTCCACCAGATTTTCCCCTTTTGAATCCAATCTAAGTTTTAACCCTCATTCCATATTGGCAATAGTCTCACTTATAATGTTTCTGCTGAAAAGGAGATCCTGAATCACATAAATTAATCCCACAATTTTTAGATGAGCACCTGTCTAAGGCAGTGGATGATTAAAAGAAATTTGAAGGCAATAAACGCCACCCAAGCCATGAGATTGAGATTGTATCTCTGGTCATGTTAGACACGCATCAGCTAGACATGAAGGTTCCTTCTTTTAAACATAGCATGTAATTGCTCTGGGCCCTTTGAGGTTGAAGAACTTAGGAAATGGTGCCTTCTGTATAAAGCTCCCTCCTCACTGAAAAAAGAACAACATGTTTTATGTTCCTTGTTTTCTCCATCCAAGGGTTCTATGCCCACGTCGCTTGAACCTACCATTGTAGATGAATTTCAGAAGGCAGAGGTAGAGATCTTTTGTCCTCCTGTAAATCACGTCGCTTAATCCATTACCTGGTTGCATCAAAGGGTTAGTCTTCTTATGAAAATATCTGGGTGATTGCAAGAGATTGTGACAATTGTAAAGACTTGTGGAAGCCTTCCACGCAACTCATCCTAATGTTCCTCGCCCTCCTCAAAAGGTGGTGGCTCTCCTTGTAATTAAACTTCATGCAAGGCATAAAAATTATGCACTAGCTAATATCCCAGGAGGTTGCATGTTTTTTGTTCTAAAAGGAAAGGTTAATGTAAATTTAAGATGACATGACCCTCCAGCTGGAACATGAGTAATTTTTACATATAATCTGGAAGGGGTCCAAGCCCCAAGAAGAGCCCATCTCTAGGATAAGTGGACTAAATCATGTACTAGATGAGCGGTGAATTAATGTCCTGGCTCTTCAGGAACCTCCATCTCTGCCCAATTTCCTCTTCTGATTTTTTAAAAATGATTAAAGGGGTGTGTAGAGAGGTGGTTCAGTTTAAAACCTCCAGCAGGACCCTCAGGCCCACCCCAAGTGTGACCTGGCACTGAAAATATCCAAGAAATTGCCCACCCCACCCAAATTTTCATATAAGCCTAAATAATCTACTAAGTCAGAGTGGGGCTATACAAACGGTTCAGAGCTAAGATTGAACACACAGATCAAAAAATTTAAAATGAAAATTCGTATGATATGCAATATCAACAGGTTGGGTCTTGGAAGAACTGGTGTTAGTGATTTAATCATCTGGAGAGATTGTTCAAATTTAGTATTCCACTCAATTTCTCCTCGATCTTCTATACAGGCAGCCAAAACATCTATGACGCCATCTGAGACCTCTAATACCTTCCCCCTCAACTCTATCACAAAAAGCCTAGGATGACGTTTAGGGTGTCCAAAAAGAGTATAGTCATCAATAAGCTACACACTTTCTTTTCTCCACTCCACTATATAGGCAACCACCCTCATTAGGTTAGGTTGCTTCTTTATTCTTATATTTATTTGAGGCAAGTCAACCAGGGGACAGACATTAACGAAGCTAAAACTAGACTAAAAAACTAAAGTAACTACTTGGTTCAAACAAAACGCCCTAATGAGCATATTGAGTGAAACGCTTTGAAAACTGACCAACCAGGTGGGCAGCAGAAGCCGCTTATCCCTCCATGGCGGAAGGGGAGGGGGTTGGGGTGCTTATCTTCAGCAGCCTCTTTGGCAGCAGCTTCTTCCTCCCATAGTAGAGTGCATGTCACAGCTGACAGTAATGGCGTTGGGGCATCTGCGGTATGTGGTTCAATATCACTGATGATTGGAATTTCATGGAAATTACCAGATAAATAAATGGCACTGAGATAATTGGTTAAAGTTTTTTCAGCTTTGATGCGGGAATCTGGGAGTTTAAAAAATGTGGCAATGTTGGTTCAGATTATTTTTGCTTTTGGATTCCGTGCTATAGTTGCCACGTTCTGGATAGCATCGTTTGCATTTTTGTAATACTGGATCATCATGATTTTACTTTTTGGAGTCAATGTTGTAGGGATAACAGGAGGTGGAATTCACCCCTTTGAGTATTGCTACTGATTTAGCGACAGCTTTACACAGGGGATGACAATCTGGTGTTGCAGCTGCTTTGACTGCAAGCTGGTGATCACTGCAAAATGATTTAGCGTTTGGCTGTGGGGTATAAAGTTGAGGGGGTATTTGGCGTCCCATTATGCATTAATGAACCGCTCAATTTGCAGAGATGGTTCTTTAATGAACTTACCTGATTCGTCAATTTCAGCCAATTATTCCCATGAGTTTTGGTTAAATTGGATTGGGGAATCAGCATACTGTTGAGATTTGGCCAATTCATTTGAAGAATCATGGGATCGAACTGGGATCCAATCTGATGCTTGATTGGAGGAATTATCTATAGCATTGGGGTGAGGAGGAGGCTGATTGGTGGCTGCAGGTGCATCTGCAGCAACAGGCTTAGGGGGAGGGGAGGTAGGATTGTGCCTCATACCAGAAAGTGTACAGGGTGGGCAGAGGATTGGAAGTCGGTGGATGAGTCATCCAATCTGCCAGAAGTGGTTAAGGAGGGGCACTTGCGTTTCAAGTGGTCTAACTCAAAACATGATGGACAGATCATCCATCCGCCCTTGATGTGGGCCCAAAATGGATGATTGGGCGCTGAGGGGATAACAGTGCACGGCGGAATTGACACTGCAATTTTGTTAAATTCAGGGCTGATTGTGGCATATGCCCAAGGCCCAGCGAGTCATGTGGCCCCATTTGGGACCACATATTGTAAAATGGGGTTGGAGCCATAGGCTGCCAAACCGTCCATCAGCTCTTGGTGGAGCACTTCAGGGGGAGGTGGGTGGGCAGGCCAGCAAACTGAACCACCAAATTGGTGTCCGCTGGGAGCCAAGTCTAAGTTGTGGGGAGAGGGTGCCCTAAAATACCAGGGGCACAGTTTCTGCAGTGGCAGCATCAGCTTCACAGGTGAAGCTGAGGTTGAAATACCCTTGTAGGGGCAGAAATCAATAAAGCTGGCGGGTGTTATCACCGCCTGTGCCATTTTGATAATGGCTTGGTCATAGTATGGGAAGAGTTTACCATATTTGACTTTTAGGCCATAGCGCATGTTGCTCCAGGGGAGCACTAGGGGGCAGCAAGGTACTGCTTGGGTACGAGCAAGGTGTGCGTCTAGGTCCTTGAGTGGTTTGAATCATCCCATAGGTTTGGAATGACTGGGTGAACCAGTCCTAGCGCGTTTTTCTGCTGGATGAAAAACAATGGGGAGTTTCGCCGCTGCCCCATGCTAGAGCAGCTGGCAGAGAATCTGAGGACATCAGAGCAAAACTACTATGGGCGAATTCAGTTTGTTTTATTAATTCATGTAATTTTTCTTGGAAAGTTTTGCTGAGCGGAAAGAGTTTGCTTCTTTATTCTTTAGCTTTACTTTTTAAAAATTTATTAGTAAACAACAATTTTGTGCTTTACTCTTTGTCATAGAATCTGCCTTCATGCCGCCTCTTATGTTTTTTCTTAAATTCTCCAGCAATGCATTCCGCAATGCACAAAATGATTTGGAAATTGCCAAACAGATGCTCTAATCTGTGGATCCATCATTGCTCCCCGCCCTCCATAATATGATGGACAAATTCCTCCGCAATTATATTTGCCAATCTGTCATGCATACTGTGGAGGCCATACCACCTTATTAAAAATTGATCTGCCCCATTTTGGGTGCAATCTTCCCCATTTTGGTTGTGTTATGTTTTGCTATATTTAACAAAATGGTCCGCCCGATTTAGTTATATTACTAAACATCCACAATCCCTGGATGGGTTGTCACCCCCTGCCTCTTCCACCCTATGGGTTGCCCCGCTAATACCCGCTGCTGCCCCTACTGCAGCCTTCTGTCTTGTTGTAGGGGCATTTGGTTTGTTGTCTAAAGAGAGTGCCCCTCAATTAATCCTACAGGGAGCTCCTCTTCAAAGTCCTTAGAGCAGCTGAGCCTCTGGCATTCTGTACCATCACCTGAGCACTGTTGAACCTTCTTGAGATGGACAGTCATATCCAAATTAGATTCATCCCTGACACAATTGCTATAATCCCATCCTTAAAGGATAGGCTTACAAATGATGATTCTCAACCCTTGTCCTGTCAGCTTCAGATTCTAAAGTACATTGGGATGCTCTAGCTAAAGTTGATAGGGTATTCCCCTCAAAATCAGACTCAACAATATAGGCCATCATAAAAAGTGCTCTAATGAGGATACCTTGATGTTAATTTGACAGGATGAAAGCACAAGCAGATACAGCTGTAAAACAAAACCTTAATTATAGTGCGCTATAACCACCGGCAAGTTAGTTATACTTGGCCCTGTGGCTCTATATTCCTTATTTTTATTGATATATAACCATAGCACAAGTTTTTTATAACTAATCTATTTAAAGCTATGTTGATCAGTACCCCACTATCTTCTAAGCTCTAACCATGGCCTTGCCTATGCAATAACATTATATGTAGACTAATAATTATCATCATCAAAAGAATTTATTAATGTCTGACTTTTCTTTCTCATTGCAAACACTTTTGCAACCCATTCAATTCAAGACTAAATCCAGTTTGATAATCTCATAGAGGGGATTAGTCTGCGCCCATGTTTGGGAGCAGTTGGGCAAGCAAAGCAAGAGGAGCAGGCGGAAGGCCCGCGGCCTCTAACGTTCAGAAACGCCCCAGAGAATCTGGCGGAATAGAAAAAAAAATTTAAAAAAACTGGCGGTCACAATTTCCCCGGAGATACTCACGTGGCAAGCACGATGCAACCAGTACATCAATACGCCACATTCCCAGCCACTTTCGTCGGTGGAATTCAGAGTCTGTGTGTATCTGGACATCCAAAAAACGGCCCTATGGGAAAAATTTTGTGAAGATGTACACAAAATTTTCCAGACCGCGGTGTACGTTGCACCTCACTCCATGTCACGCGGTTGGCTGGACCTAGGTTTTGAAAGCAAAATAGCAGCAGACGAGGCTGCAGCGGTGCGCGTAGTGGTTGACCTCCCCGAAGGGCAACGGGTTGTCAAAACTAAACGCACCAGATGGATAAAATTGAACCAAGTTTTACTCACATTTGACTTTTTGCCTACTACGGTAAAACGTGACATTTTGGAGCAACACCTGAAAGATGGTCTCACCATATATGGCGAAATACAATCTTTCGAAATGCAACGTTTCACGCTGATGCCACACCTGTGCACCAGCAAAGCCATCGCAGTTCTGACCCCATCTGAGGAGATCGTGAAGGACCTAACCCAGATCCCGCACTCCACCTTTATTGACATTGCAGGGCACACCACCCACCCATTCCGGGTAACCGTGGACAGCGCGCCCCCCAGTTGCACCCACTGTGACACGTTTTCAGCCATAAGGCACATGCGTGCCCCATTAAAGAGGGCGTTACATTCCAAGAGCACCCCTCAGTGGCCATGGCCAGCGGAGAGGCGCACTATGAACCAACCGCAAGCACCAAAGAGGCCTTCCCGTGGGGAGCACAAGGCTGCTACCTATTGGTAAAGCCCATCTCCCCGCAGGAGCGGAAGAAGGCCAAGCAGGCCCATAGGACTGCAGCCAAGGAAGCGGCCAAGGTCACCACCACCATCCCACACTCACAACGCCAGGAGGACATGGAGACCTTCGCGGCGGAAGCAACTCAGGAATCCATCACCCTATCAGATTGGGAGGCCCAAGCTGAACGGGCCACTCAATCTGAGGATCTGATGGGAGATTCAATCTCACCCAATCGCTGCACCCAAGCCCCAGTTGAAACTGACTTGGGACCTATCCCAACTGAAAATTTTTTTTGACCCACTCAACAGTGCACCGAACTTATCCGCACCATAAAAAATTTGTCCGACGTTGGGAAAACAAAAAGTGAAGGCCAAAGCCAACGCGACTCTTTCCACAAAAATTAACAAAAACCCCAATAGCGTTGCTGCTAACACCCGCGCTGCTGTGAAAGCCCGTGGGGACCTGGAAGAGGCTGGTGGGCCAGGGGGCCCACCCCCCTCACACCTAAGGTGCAATGGGGGAAACCTTCACTCTAGGGATGCTGAATATCACCGGACTCAAGGCCTCCCCATCCTGGGCTAGGAAACTGAGTTTTTTACAAAATAATTTACCCGTGGATATCCTGGCCATCCAGGAAACCCACTGTCCATGAGGTTCCGAGGATGCTTGGAAAACAATGCTCCTACCATCCCTATCCTTTTGGTCGAAGCACTGTGGGGTGCTAATTCAGAAAAACAATTTTTTCAAATTTACATCTTCAGAAACATTCCTAAATGACCGAGTGCTCGTTGTCACCTTCTCTTTTGGGCCAATGTTGCACACACAATTGTCAACATTTACGCCCCAAACGGTGCACAAGAGCATCTGGAATTTTTCTTGTCAGTCAAATCCCTCCCGCTACCCCCCAATTCTTTCCTAATCGGCGACATGAACTGTTGGCTAACCTCACCAACGGACCGGTGGCCGCCCTCACCCCACGCCCCACAGGGTCACATAGAACTACGCGTTCTAAAAGCCACCCTTGGGTTATTGAGCGCTGCCGTGACATGCCCCACTGCTCAAAAACATGACGCATCCCCACATCCACAATGGCCAATTAAGGTCCATGACCCGCATTGACCTTATTCTAGCGCCGGCGAAATTCCAACCCCACATCTCCCACTTCAAAACAACGAAAATGGAATTCTCCGACCACCAACTGGTCTCGATAACATACCACTTACCCATCACAGTTGCAAAGGCCCCACATTGGTGCAAAATCTGCCCCCAGAGCTTGCGTCGCCAGGGTTTTCCATGTGGGTGGAAGAGGCAACTTTGGCAAAATTGTTTGTTGCACCATTTTGCATGGACCCCATTTCCACATGGGCAACTTTCAAAAAAGACACCATCCGCCACTATCGCCATCTCTCATCCAGATGCTCACGAGCCACATCGGCGGTTATATTGTGCATGCTGGCAGAATTGGCCCAGTTGGAGTCCAACATTCCAGCCTCAGGATATAGCCCTGCATGGGGCCAGAAGTGGGTGGAGGCAGCAGCACACCTCAACGCACTTGAAAGGCAACACAAACATCGGGTTTGTGTCCAATACAGGGCCACACGCATCACTAAAGGTGACAAGTGCACTGCATACTTCTTCAAAAAAAATTTTGCACCACGCCAGAGTGTGGCCTGCACACAGGTGCGAAGATTGGATAATTCTATCGTGGACACACCAGCTGAAGTGGCAATCAAAACGCAAAGATATTACTCCGAGTTAAACCGAGCCAAACCAATTCAGCTGGCCGAAATGGCGTAATTTCTCAACAGAGCTCATATCCACACTGTTTTCTGATACCCAAAAATATTGAATTTAATTACTCCAAAAAATATGGACTATCATTCGCGGTGCACCAAACCGAAAATGCCCAGGCCCAGATGGTATTCCATATGAGTTCTACAAAAAATATTTTAAATACATATCCCCATTGCTGCTAGCCTCACTCAACCAAAGCCTGTTGGAAACGCGCCTCCTACCAGGAGGACATGAGGCTTTTACAGTCACACTCTTCAAGAAAGGGGATAGGCTAGACTTAGCCAATTGGCACCCCATTTCTCTAACAAACACAGACACCAAAATTTTAACAAAAATCATGGCTAACCGCTTGAGGGACTGTAGCATCTGCCACCATCTCCCCAGAACAATTCAGTTTCATCCCCAGAAGGTCAATTTGGGATAACGTGCACTCTGTAGCTAATGTGTGTCAGTCCACAGCCTCTGGGGCACTTGTATTCTTGGACCAACAAAAGGCCTATGATAGAGTAAACTGGGAATACCTTAGGGCCTGCCTCCAACAATTCCGCCTACCTCCCTGCTTCATTAACTGGGTGATGCTGCTCACGGAATCTGCAACAATGGCAGTGCGTGGCCCAGGTTTCCTAACGGAAGTAGTCCGTCCTCAAAGGGGCCTGCAACAAGGGGACCCCCTGAGCCCACTCTTATACAACTTCAGCCTTGACCCACTACTGCGAAATGTGAATGCCCAACTCACTGGGGTCCATGTGCCAGGCCAAACCCCAGTCAAGATGATGGCATTTGCAGATGATTGCGTGGTGGGGGTGTCTAATAACAAAGATGCACGCGCGCTTGAAGCCCTCATCCAGGAATATTCCCGGGTAAGCAACGCGGCACTGAACGCCTCCAAAACCGAAATCATCCTCCTTGGTCAGTTTCAGAACTGCTGGTCCCCAGCAAGTAGTTCCCAACCCAGCCCAGCTGCTCGCCCAAGTCCACGCCTTACTAACTCAAAACACACCGCTCCACTGGTGCTCCTCTTTGTGCCGCGACCTACCATAGGACTGGTACGCCATCTGGGCGTGTGGTTGGAGGCAGGAGGATACGCGTCAGCAGTAATGGAGGGCCATATACTGGACAACGTGACAAAGCGAATCGCCTCTCTCAGAGCCCACCCTACTACCCTCACTGGCAGGGTTGTTCTTGCCAACTCTATGCTCCTATCCAAAGTCTGGTTTGGAGCCCACGCCATCCCCTTCTCCCCAAGCTTCTTCAAATCCCTGTATGCTTTGCTACAAGGTTGGCTTTGGTCAGGCCGCCCTCCACCAGTATGGCTAGAGGTCATGTTTGGCCCTCATCATCATGGTGGCATGGGCCTACTTGACTTCAAAGCCCATGCCGCCAAGATCTTAGGCACCTGGATTGCGGCCGTCACTGCTCCTACACTCCCATCCCAACACTGGTCCCGCGCGGCCCGCTCCAACTTCTCCCAAGCCTTGGGCCTCAACAACCCATCAAACCCCCACTCCCTGATGAAATACCTTGCATCACACACATCAGCCACAGGTCCTCACGGGACAAAAACCCACTACAAACGAATCCTACTCTCCATGCGAAGCGCAGAGTGGAGAATTCGTATTAGTGGACATACAACCCGAAGAGGCCGCCCCTCTCCTCAGTTCACACAAGAGGTACAGGGGCTACCCATCCATTATGGCGTGATCCCCATTCGACCCCAAGTCCTATCCAGGGTGGACTACCTGGACATGATGGACATCCCTTATTCCACTGAGACCCAAAAGACTATCTGGAAGTACGCACACCATCCTCTGTTGCAGCCTCAAGTCCGTTCCCATGTGTGGCGCTGCCTGAGGCGGGTGTATCGTACAGCTGAGCGCTCTAACGCTTTACACTCATCCTGTGTCGTGTGTGGCCAGTATGGAACGCTGTTTCACCGCCTGGAGAAGTGCCCCACCTCTAAAGTAATATGGCGCGAAGTCCAACGTCTGCTAGGCCAGGATCAAACACATCCCTTCAGTCTGTCAAGAGATATGTTTGCTTCATCAATGGCCTCCCCTCCCACCCGCGCGCGCCCTTCGTGCTCGCGCGCGCGCGCGCGCGCGCGCGCGCGCGCGCGCGCGCGCGCGCGCGCGCGCGCGCGCGCGCGCGCGCGCGCGCGCGCGCGCGCGCGCGCGCGGCGCGCGCGCGCGCGCGCGCGCGCGCGCGCGCGCGTTGTTGCAATCGCCATGTGGACTATCCACACGATTGTCTTGGATGCCATCGCCGGATCCATCCCCACCCTCCCTGAAGCTGTCCACAGATTCCGGTCTCATTTGGTGGATCACTTTCAAGCGTGGATGTTTGGATATCTCCCACCCCATCGCCGGCAGCTGGTCTCCTCCTGGTTCCCAGTCTGGTTCATCAAATCAGACCCCTTCCTCCACACGTGCTCAATAGTGGCTACGCCCCCTACACACGTTCCCTCCCCCTTCCCATAAGTGGCGTTCCCGCTGGCAACAAGAGATAGCATCGCTTCTCTGGGGTGCCTCACCTGGTACTGAGTTTTGTCTCATCTGAGTCATATTCGGAAGTGTCCATCCCATGGTCAGCCTTCCCACCAATAAATTTAAAATTTAAAAGAATTTATTAAGGAAATTCCAAGCTTATCAGCATGGTCTAGATAGGTCTTTATCTCTTTGCAGAGTTGTGTTCTGTATTTCTCCATTTACCTATAGAAATAGCCACGTTGACTCCTTTTAATTTTGGCATATTGTATTAGGCAACTGGTAGTCCATACTACTCCACTTGCCGTATGTAGGGCTTTTATACCACCTCCATGGCATGTTCCAAGTACTTATTTTTGTAAGCAAATGGTAACCACTAATATGTTGTTGTAAATTACAAACTAGGTTGATGAGGGCGCTCTGGCGCAGATCATCTGAGACTGGTTGTCTGGTGCATAAATGATATGTGCTTTATTGGAAAAAGGTTGAATTCCATTGGAAGTAGATATTCCCTTTATACTCTGCCCAATATTTTTGCCTGATCTTCAATGCCCACTGCTCCCACGTGGTGCATCTTGGGCTAAGCCACTTTAAATTACATTGGCTTGCATATTTCCTTTTAATGCCGCATAGGTTGCACATAGTGTAGTATATGTCAATTCTTCTAGGCCTGGAAGTGTTTGTATGGTTCAATTTTTACCTCTTGCTGGGGCAACTTGTTCCGTTAATATTGATTTTTGTGATACTCTTTAAGAGTGAATTTTTTGTAGCAACGGCGGAGGTAGTTCACCATTTGCTATACATTATGCTTGTCATTTAATATGAGTGCACTACTCAATACAACTCTTTATAGGGCTCACAGGCATTGCATATAGCAATTTGAGCGTCATAGTTACTTTTAACTATTGCACAAAACAGTACTTGGGCTTCTAGGTAGTATAAATTTGCAATATCTCAAAATTTATTCTCTTTTGAAGGATATGGTAATGAAGGTAGTCTTACTGGCAATCATTATTTCTGCCCCTCAAAAATCTTTATTTTGACTTTGTTCTTTAATAGTTTAGTTACCCTTGCTGATTTTGGAATTACTTATTCTTTGCTTTCCAGTTTCAGAAAGTTCACTAGCTTTACAGCTTTTCCTACCCATTTACGCCGTCCATATTTAATCTTATAATAATGACAAGTATGTGTGTATATTCCATCTCTTATTGAACTTTTGGAGGGTGATGGGGCTTTACAACAATTGCTGGTGTCATCATCTACTTAACTGAAGCCCCATGGCCCAGATAAGACTTCAAAATTGCCAAATTTTTAGGCCATAGTCTATTTATTTTTGAGGTCTAAGAGCTGGTAGTATGTGCAGGATGAGCTGGAATGGCATCGCTATTGATTGAGTCATTAGAACAGCGCAGATTAGGGTCTTTGGAATATCAGTTTTTGTTATTCTGATGGGAGTAGGCAGCAAAGTTAGAGCCTTGGGGATATCTCATCAAATGGATGCTCTATTGCTTTAGAGAATCAAAGTCTGTTGGATTAGATTCATGTGCATTAAATGTAGCTTCTAATTTTCTGGAGGAAGGTCCTGGCTGACATATGCAGAGGTCACCCCTACTGTCATAGAACTGGTTAAACTTGTCTGAGAGGTAGCGACAATCAGTCTCCATGGTTTGTTTAACCTCCAATAACTTGGTTCCATAATTATGATCCTGGCCTTCAAAGTAGCTTTCTCCTCAGTAGTATGTGCTATTTTCAGTCTTTGGGACCGCACTAGGCCATTCAAAAAGTCAGATATACAATATAAATTGTTAAATATTGTATTACAAATCCAAGTTTCTTTTGAGAGTACTAATCCTGCTTTGATAGACATCTGAGCTCTGCGCAAGATCCTGAATATGATTGTGATGATTAACTATGGCGCTCAAGTGGTGACTAAGATGATGATCCATCTCTTTTCTTAGCTAATTAATTGTGTAACCAGTTTGACATGGCCCTCTTTGTTGGTGGCCAGAGAAAACATATGTCATGCCACCTCCAATCTGATTTTCTAGAACTTTCCTGAAGTGGTGTATTATGTCCACTGCCCATTGCACTGAGTCTCCGTGGTGGTCCATTTTCCCAAAGTTATAGCACATATTGCTGTTCAATTTTTCTGCTAGTCAATCACTCTCCAATTGGCTTCATTTGTCTGATGCAGCTTATATATAGACAACAGCGTGGACCTCTAATAAGGTAACATCCAACCAGTCCACCAATAGGGGGTTGTCTCAGCGCTGGGAATCTAAAAACTCAACCAGTCTATATTTTAATATGCTATCAGGCTAGTATCCGCAAGGTCTAATAGATTGATGGATATATGTAATGCAAGTTCATCTCAACTATCTGTTCCTGAGTGGCGATCTTCTTAATTATAGCGTCCATAATCACCTCTTGGAAAGGAAATAATTCTTTTACAAGTAATATTGATTTTTATGCTCCTGAAAATTACCAGGTAAGATTAATTGAAAAAATTGAAAGAGAGGCAATTCTCACGGATTAGCCATTCTATAGCTTCCTCAACATGTTTATATGGTACATGGCCATCTGGCCTAGGGACTGAAAGGCTAAAGGCCTTAATGAAATGAATTCCATGGTTAGATCCTACTCCTCTTTGTTGTCAAAGCTTTCAGGATAAAAGATAACTTGGCTGGGTTTTTTACAAATTTATAGTTTGATTGGGTACTTATCCCAAAAAACAATGTAAAAGAGGCATGTTTCTTGAGTCATGTTTGATGGTTTGTCTATAGCATTGTCAGAAGTGCCCCCTGTAGTGAGAATCAGAATGTTACGACCAGGGTTACAAAAGGGCAAGATATGCACAGGTAGATAAAGCACCTAAAATAAGTATGCCTGTATGGAGACAGAATACCCCAAAGACTCGAAAATAAGCTGTTATATGCCTTTAAGTATAATCCTTCAGCCTCAATATAGTCTTCCTTAGTACTACCAGCGATAAAGATCCGTCATGGTAGTAATAAGATTTTAGTTCCTGAAGGAATTGTAGATTCCTCATAGTTTTTTTCCATTAGTTGTTTTGCCTTTTTTGCTTATTCCCCTTTTCATTTTGTGTGACCCTCTAGTATATGCACTTTAAGATCTATAATATAGTCATTTTATATGCCATCTCCGTGGTGCTTAAACCTCTGGGTTAATTACACTTTTAGCCTTATGATGGACTTTTGACCCATTTTTACAGGCCTGGCGTTCATTAAATCAGAAATTAATAAGAGATTGCTTGGTTATGACTTTCTTGGAGAATAGCAAAGCTTATCAATAGAAACAATTACATTAGAATGACTAATTTTATCATAACAGATATAAGTTAAGAAAACAGGAATGGAATGAGGTTCAGGATGCAAGGGTGGTGGCAGAAAAATTAAGTTTCAATTAAGTAGTGAAATGCATGATAAAAGATTGATTAGAAATTATCTACCAAAAAATGCAGGCAGTGCACCAATTACAGTTATATAAAATTCACAATTTGACTTAAAAAATTTTCTCTCTCGTTGCAATCACTTTTGCAACCCATTCAATTCAAGTCTGAATCTAGTTTGATAATCTCATAGAGGAGACTAGTCTGCGCCCATGTCAGGGAGCAGTTGGGCAAGTAAGGTAAGAGGAGCAGGTGGGAGGCCTGCGGCCTCAAACGTTCAAAAACCCCTGGAGAAACCAGCGGAATATAAATTTTTTAAAAAAAAACTGGTAGTCACTATTTCCCCGGAAATCCTCACTTGGCAAGCACAATGCAACCAGTACATCAATATGCCGCACTCCCAGCCACTTTTATTGGTGGAATATGGAGTCCGCATGTTTCTGGACATCCAACAAATGGCTTTATGGGAAAAATTTTGTGGGGATGTGCACACTTTTTCCTGACCGTGGTGTACATCGCACCTCACTCCATGTCACGTGGTTGGCTGAACCTAGGTTTCAAAAACAAGGAGGCAGCAGATGAGGCTGCTGTGGTGCGCGTAGTGATTGACCTCCCCAAAGGGCAATGGGTCATTGAAACAAAACACACTAGATAGACAAAATCCAACCAAATTTTCCTCAAGTTCAACTTTTTGCCTACTACGGTAAAACGTGACATTTTGGAGCAACACCTGAAAGATGGTCTTGCCATCTAAGGCGAAATATAATCTTTCAAAATGCAATGCTTTACGCTGATACCACACCTGTGCACTGGCAAAGCCATTGCAGTTCTGACCCCAACTGAGGAGATCATGAAGGACCTAACCCAGATCCTGCACTCCACTTTTATTATTATTGAAGGGCATACCACCCATCCTTTCCGGGTAACCGTGGACAGAGCGCCCCCCATCTGCACCCACTGTGATGCGTTTGGCCATAAGGCACACACATGCCCCACCAAGGAGGGCGTCACATTTCAAGAGCACCCCTTGGCAGCCATGGCCAGCGGAGAGGTGCACTATGAACCAACCATAAGCACCAAAGAGGCTTTCCCATGGGGAGCATAAGGTTGCTACCTACTGGTAAAGCCTATCTCCCCACAAGAGCGTCAGAAGGCCAATCAGGCCCACAGGGCTGCAGCCAAGGAAGCGGCCAAAGTCACCACCACTATCCCATACTCCTAACGCCAGGAGGACATTGAAACCTTTGCAGTGGAAGTAAATTGGGAATCCATCAACTAATCAGATTGAGAAGCCCATGCTGATTGGGCCACCCAATCTGAGGATCTGATGGGGGACTCGATCTCATCCAATTGTTGCAACCAAGCTCCGGTTGAAGCTGACTTGGGGCCCATCCACCTGAAAATTTTTTTGACCCTCTCAACGGTACACCAAACTCATCTGCACTGCAAAAAAGTTGTCCGATGTTGGGGAAACAAAAATTGAAGGCAAAAGCCAATGCAAACCTTTCTGCCAAAATCAACAAAACTACTGATAGCATTGCTGCAAACACCTGCGCTGCTGTGAAGGCCCGTGGGGATCTAGAGGAGGCTAGTGGGCCCAGGTGCCCACCCCCTCACACCTAAGGTGTGATGGGGAAACCTTCACTTTAGGGATGTTGAATATCGCCAGACTCAAGGCCTTGCCATCCTGGGCTAGGAAACTGAGTTTTTTACAACAAAATTTACCTATGGATATCCTGGCCATCCAGGAGTCCCACTGTCCACAAGGTTCCGAGGAGGCTTGGAAAAGCATGCTCCTCCCATCCCTATCCTTTTGGTCAGAGCACTGTGGGGTGCTAATTTGGAAAAATGATTTTTTAAATTTTTATAATTGGAAACCTTCCTCAATGGCCAAGTCCTCATTGTCACTTTCTTGTGGGCCGATGTGGTACACGCTATCATCAACATTTATGCCCCAAACAGTGCACGAGAGCATCAGGAATTTTCTCGTCAGTCAAATCCCTCCCGCTATCCCCAGACCCTTTTGTAGTCAGTGACATGAACTGTTGGCTAAACACTCCAATGGACCAGTGGCCTTCCTCCTCCCACGCCCCCCAGGGTCACGTAGAACTTCACATTCTAAAGGCCACCCTTGGATTAATGGATGCACTGCTGCGGTGAACCCCGCTGCTCAAAAACATGATGTGACCCCACATCCACAACGGCCAATTAAGGTCCATGTCCTGCATTGACCTTATCCTTATGTTGGCAAAATTTAACCCCACATATCCCACTTCAAAACAACAAAAATGGAATTCTTTGATCACTGACTTGTCTTTATAACCTACCACCTACCTGTCACAGCGGCTAAGGCCCCACATTGGTACAAAATACGCCCCCCGAGCTCAGGTTGCCAGGATTTTCTACGTGGGTAGAAGAGGCAACTTTGGCAAAAAAGTTTGTTGCACCGTTTTGTGCGGACCCCATTTCCAAATGGGCAACTTTCAAAGAAGATAACATCCGCCACTCTCGCCACCTCTCCTCCAGATGCTCATGAGCCACATCAGCTGTCATTTCGCGCGCTCTGGAAGAGTTGGCACACCTGGAGTTCAACATCCTGGCTACAGGATACAGCTCTGCATGGGGCTGGAAGTGGGTGGAGGCAGTCGCCCACCTCAACATGCTCAAAAGGCAACACAAACATTGGGTTTGTGTTCAGTACAGGGCAAAACACATCACAAAAGGCGACAAGTGCACCGCATATTTTTTTAAAAAAATTTGCACCATGCCAGAGCGTGGCCTGCACATAGGTGTGAAGATCGGATGATTCCATTGTGGATATGCAAGCCAAAGTGGCAATCAAAACACAAAAGTATTACTCTGAGTTATACCAATCTGATCCAATTCAGCTGGCTGAAGTGGCAGAATTTCTCAATTGAGCCCACATCCGCACCATTTCCTGATACCCAGAAATAATGAATTTGATTACTCCAAACAAATTATCAATAGCCATCCGCGGTGCACCAAACCAAAAATGCCCAGGCCTGGATGGCATTCCATATGAATTATACAAAAAGTACTTCAAATATATATCCCACTACTGTTGGCCTCACTTAACCAGAGCCTTTTGGAAACGCGCCTCCTGCCAGGAGGACAAGAGGCCTTCACCATCACACTCTTCAAGAAAGAGGACAAGCTAGACTTAGCCAACTGGCGCCCCATTTCTTTAACTAACACGGATACAAAAATTTTAACAAAAATCATGGCTAACCATTTAGGGATTGTAGCATCTGCCACCATCTCCCCAGAACAATTCAGTTTCATACCCAGAAGGTCAATTTGGGACAACGTGCACTCTGTGGCCAACGCATGACAGTCCACAGCCTCTGGGGCACTTGCATTCTTGGACCAACAGAAGGCCTATGATAGAGTAAACTGGGAATACCTCAGGGCCTACCTCCATCAATTCCGCTTACCCCCGCGCTTCATCAACTGGGTGATGCTGCTCACGGAATCTGCAACAATGGCAGTACAAGGCCCAGGCTTCCTAACGGAAGTAGTCCGCCCTCAAAGGGGCTTGCGACAAAGGGACCCCCTTAGCCCATTCTTATACAACTTCAGCCTTGACCCACTACTTTGAAACGTGAATGCCCAACTCACTGGGGTCCATATGCCAGGCCAAGCCCCAGTCGAGATGATGGCATTTGCAGACAACTGTGTGGTTGGGGTGTCTAATAATAAAGATGCACGCGCACTTGAAGCTCTCATCCAGGAGTATTCCCGGGTAAGTAATGCTGCACTGAACGCCTCCAAAACCGAAATCATCCTCCTTGGTCGGTCTCAAAACTGCTGGGCCCCTGCAACCAGTGCCCATCCCAGCCCATCTGCTCACACACGCTCTCACCCTTCCAGCTCACCCCACACCGCCCCACTGGTGCTCCCCTTCATGCCACGCCCTACCATAGGGCCAATCCGCCATCCGGGCGTGTGGGTGGAGGCAGGCGGATATGCATCAGCAGTAATGGAGAGTCATATTCTAGATAACGTGACGAAGCACATCGCCTCCCTCAGAGCCCACCCTACTTCTCTACCGTCAGGGTCGTTTTGGCCAATTCTATGCTCCTCTCCAAAATCTAGTTTGGAGCCCACGCCATCCCCTTTTAACCAAGCTTTTTCAAATCCTTGTATGCCCTGCTGCAAGGATGGATTTGGTCAGGCCGCCCACCACCAGTATGGCTAGAGGTCATGTTTAGCCCTTATCATCATGGTGGCATGGGCCTGCTTGACTTCAGAGCCCATGCGGCCAAGATCTTGGGTACCTGGATTGCGGCCATCACTGCCCCTACACTCCCTCCCAACACTGGTCTCGCGCGGCCCGCTCCAACTTCTCCCACGCCTTGGGCCTCAACAATCCATCAAACCCCCACTCCCTGATTAAATACCTGGCTTCACACCTATCGGCCACAGGTCCTCACGGTACTAAAACCCACTACAAATGAATCCTCCTCTCCATGCGGAGCGCTGAGTGGAGAATTTGTATTAGCGGACATACAACCTAAAGAGGCCGCCCCTCTCCTCAATTCACACAAGAGGTACAGGGGCTACCCATCCATGATGGCGTGATCCCCACACGGCCCCATGTCCTATCTAGGGTGGACTGCCTGTACATGATGGACATCCCATACTCCATTAAGACCCAAAAAACCATCTGGAAATACGCTCACCATCCTCTGTTGCCGCCTCAAAATCCGCTCCCATGTGTGGCGCTGCCTGAGGCGGGTGTACCATACAGCTGAGCGCTCTAACGCTTTACACTCATCCTGCGTCATATGTGGCCAGTTTGGAACGCTGTTCCACCGCCTGGAGAAGTGTCCTACCTCTAAAGTGATATGGCGCGAAGTTCAACGTCTACTGGGCCAGAATTAAACACATCCTTTCAGTCTGTCAAGAGATATGTTTGCTTTATCAACGGCCTCCCCCCTTCCACCCTCCCTCTGTGCTCTGGTGGTTTCAATCGCCATGTGGAACATCCACACGATTGTCTTGGATGCCATCGCAGGCTCCATCCCCACCCTCCCAGAAGCTGTCCACAGATTCTGGTCTCATTTGGTGGACCACTTTCAGGTGTGGATGTTTGGATACCTCCCACCACGTCGCCAACAACTGGTCTCCTCCTGGTTCCCAGTTTGGTTCATCAAATAAGACTTCTTCCTTCACACGTGTTCAATTGTGGCTACAGCCCCTTCAAACGTTCCCTCCCCCTCCCCATAAGTGGCGTTCCCTCTGGCAACAAGAGATAGCATCGCTTCTCTGGGGTGCCTTCCCTGTTACTAAGTGTTGTCTCGTTCAGGTCAATTTTGGAAGTGTCCATCCCATGGTCGGCCTTCCCTGCAATAAATAAAATAAAATAAAATAATTTGATTTAGATCTTTTGGAAGAATTTCTGATTTTAAATTGATGGGAATTAATCTACTGAAATGTGCATGAAGTATGGCAAAGTATTTTATATGGTATTTGGATCTCAACTTGAATAAAGCTTATGAAATCTCCTATGGAGGACAAATGGGATTTTATTTACCAACAGATTCAAGCTATGTATCAATGTAAGTCATGTGATATACTGATTAAATGATATATGTAGGCGTGGCAGCGGTGAGATTCATGGTACATTAGAGTATTGTAAAGGTCAATCTTACTTTTTTGACCAACACAAAGCTTACCATGCTTATTTCTGTTCCTTGTTCCCTTTTAACTGGAATCTTACTAAGTAATGGTTTATGCACTTCTGGATAACAGTTTGGTTAGAAATTTATTGGATTTTATGGTGTCCCAGTCACCTGAAATTGAGTTGGACTTAGATCCTGCAGTCCTGGGCGCGTCTTACTCCATTAGGTTTCACATGTGCATCTTCTCTGTCTAATTCAATATTTTGAAAATTTGTAAATTATAATCATTTCTCATTAGTAATAGTCCTGCTATACCCAGTAAAACTTTAAAATGTTTGTTGCAGCGTCAGCATATTTAAATTACTTTGTACTTATCCTATTTGGTCTCTGAGAACGTGAGACTCAGCGGCGAGTTTCCCCTTGTTATTACTCTCCCCCCTGAAATTATTTCTTGGTTCAACAGCCTCTTCAGTATTCTCCTCTCTAGACCTCCCAATAGTCTTCCTAGAATTCATAAACTCTTATAAGGATAAAATTAACTTGAGTGTCTACCAAGATCCCATCCCTCTGAGCTAATGGCTTGGAATTCTGCCTGACGAGAAATATGGGTAAGACACTTTATTCCTTTACCCTTAAACGGAAGAGGAGAACAAATTTTTAGGACTATAGTTATATAAGATGCTAAATTAGGTTTGAATCTTTAAGGGATCAAATAAAATGCTTCATAGATGGTTTTCACTTAAAAGAGGATGAATTCTTGTGTCACTGCATAGATTTTAGGCACTTAAACAACTTAAAGGTTCCAGACCCCTTACTTCCTGCCTCTAAAGAAACATATTACCAGGCTATTGCAGAGTCTTGGGTCTTTCTAAGATTGACCTGGTCAACGCCTGCAATCAAGTGAGGGTCAAGTAAGGGAAGGAGTAGCTCACAGTTATCTGAACTATGTGAGAGATCTTTTAATTCCAGTTAATACCATTTGGATTGAAGACGCCCCAGCGGCTTTAAAAGCGCCTTATTATCAATATCTTGGGTGAACTCTAGTTCTATTTCACTATTCTCATATTCTAGCATTGTGATCCAATTGCATAGTTCTGGACAACACACCAAGGATATAGAAACAGTGATGGCTGCTCTTCACATGGCATTCTCTTTTTGGAAGCTTTTAAGCGTAAATTTTTTAGGGAGGGTTGCTCTTTCTGGGTAACCTTGTCTTGAGGGATGGATATGCAGTACCCCACGTAAACTGATTAAAACCATTTTGTGGCTGGCTCCAACTTTCCAAAAATGCAAGGGCCCCCATCATGTCCATTAAACTGGATTGGGAGATATTCCTCTTCCAATTAAGGAAAGGGGCCCCAAACATACCCACTAGCAAAAATAGCGGATTTAGGGTACAACCTAAATGAACGCTAGGTGTCCGCCGCTCCTCCTAACTTAATGTGTACTTTCCAAAATAGCAGAAAATCTGATTAAGTCATAACCTTCAATTACGCCCAAAAGCTATTTAAGAAATTGAGGGTGTGCAACAAAATCTGCTCTACAATCAGCTGATCAAAATTTGATCCACCCTAAAAATTATATAGATTTCAATCTGGATGATTTTTTTATTAGTCAAATAAATCTTTTTTTATAAAAAAAGATAAGGATGGTGTAAGAATGCTGGCGCCCTGACAAGCTAGCAAAGATTTCCAGATTGAACTAAAAAGGTCCCACCCAAAATTTTCAGGCCGCGATACTGTGCAAAAGCCCCAGTGTTTTTGAGATGATATGCACAATGAGTTATCAGGTATGTTCTGCAGTCTCCTCTCCTCTTATCCCTGAAAGTATAAAAAACAGGCACTCTGCTAATTGTTGGTAATGGGTTATTTTGTTATCTACTTTATTATAAGGTTGATTTTGCCCAAAAACCTTTAAATTTTATAAATTATAATAAATCTGGCCTCTCCAATGAAACCACTGCTTCCTATGAAGGGCCCACGCTCATAAATGTCTGTAATGGCAGTGACTGTCTCTTTGGTGTTTTATGCATTAGCATTCCCTGTAGAGAGAATTCCATGAAATAGTCTCAAGAATGTTGCAACCAATATTTGTTCACAAAATGGTGTACATGGATAGTTATTCCAAATTGAACATCCAGTCATCTAATGCAATCTGATGTAATCAGGAGGAATTCAAAATCTTTAATCTAGAATATTTAGATATTAAAATGTTAATGGTATTAATACAGAGACATTGTTACCACTCTTCAACATCAAGTATGTGTTAGATGAATCTCAGCTTTGATTTCAATTTATACCCTTACTGTAAGAACAGCCACCCACACCCAACCCAACCAGTCTCTTCTCAGTGAGAGAAGCATGGTCAAAAATATTGCTAGTATTCAGTTTAGTGGTTGAAGGGAGATGGTGTTCATTTATTAGTATTTCCGGAACCTATTCCCCATGGATCTTACTCTAAATAATCAGAAAAGAGATTCCATGTGGACTATGGATGCTATTGTGGGTATTGAAGTACCCCTGATGAAAGATTATTCTTTCTTAGCATGCTAGTATTATGACACAATAACCCAGCTAATTAATACTGCTATTATGTTGCTGGCCCAGACCTGTTGAATTTTGGTTTTTTACAGCTAAAAAGTTTATACGGTCTTATGCGCGCTCTCATAACATTTTGGTCATAGCAACGTTGATCAGAGCCATTAATCAAGTACTACTAATTCATGCGGCATAATCAATCATTCCCCCTCAAATTCCCAAGCCTGAAACGTAATAGTGATAAACTTTCTGCCCTTCAGATGAGGTAGCCTTCCAGGTACTGTAAGTGTTGCCAGAGCCATATTGTGAGCTACCTTAAATGGAACTACTGAGGCCTATAAAGATTAGCAACCACTGGTCCTACTGGATGCCTTGCAAGGTGAAGCAAAAACGTGGGATCACGCCCTACTATACCATAATTCTCACCTAGGGGAGTCACCTCTCACTCCTTACGATTTTTTTATATATGGTAGTAACCCAGGTGTTGAGGCCTCAAATCATATTCCAAACATCCAACGGTGAGGGCTAGCCACGATTTTAAATGACCACCAAGGCGTCCCAACTAATAGCTGATTACCTTCAACTCCCAAAGGACATTGCAGCTGCTTTCTAAGCCTCCCTTAACCAGGTAGCATGCTCTTACATGGCATGGTACAATGACCTTAAGCCTTGGAGGGAGCATACAAGCTGCTTAACAAATTTAAGTCCTGCCTTGGAATTAGAGCAATCAATAAAATGACCCTGCATAAACTGTACCACCACTATACCAAACCAATCCCATCCATCCCCTAGAATGGAGTGCTTGTAATGTTTGATGATGAGGGAAACAGACAGTAATATGGATATAGAACAAGTTCAAGTACCTGATGGCGTAAGAAAATCCATTATGGCAGAGGAGAATTGCCAAGATATATCCACACACAACCTGGAAGTCCTCACCCTTACTCCCTATGTCACTATAATGCCACAGGATAGCAGAAGTATTGAGTTGTTGTCCCCGCCTCTCAAGACTTTATAACCTTACCCTGACCTCGCATACTACAGCTAGCCTTTTCCTTAATCAAGTGAATCTCTTAATCAACAACTGAATGCTCTCTGGGATATTAGTGGTGCAGTTCAACCCGCACAAGCCCAGACTTATGGTTCTCATGAATGAGGTAGAAAAATGACCTCTGGGAACTTTTTTATTCCTGTGAGCCCAGAGGCCCAAGCGCTGTCCCCCTACCAACTTAAGACAATGAGACAAGTAAAAAACACTGTCACTGTAATCTAATAATCAAAGATCTCATCCAGGTATGTACATTATTGATTCATCAGATCTTACATTTGCCCTGTTATCTTAAGCCCACGTGGTAGCAATGCCCTCTTAACTTCTCAGAAAATCTCAGGATTACTCCAAGTTGTTCGCAAATGTGAATGCTGCCTATAAAGTGTGCGCCATGAACAGCTTTATTAAATTTAGTCAAGCTTATTCCTTGTTTGCCGTTGACATCACAGTTAGCTCAAGATTTGCTGTTGTTAACGCCTTAATTGACATGGTGCCTCTAGAAATTTTCATTAATCTCAAGATGGCCAAAGCCTTAGATTTAGTAGCTACCACAGGGCCTCAGTCAGGAGGACCTTAAAGTACCAATAGTCATGCTGCCCTTATATGAGCCTTTGCACTTTTTGTCCCACAGTCATCATTTCCACGCCCAATTATTGGCTATTATGAAACTATTTTTAGCACTAGTGGTACCAAAACAAAAGGGGGGAGCTGCCATGCATCTTCATTTTTGAATGAGCCAAAAGAAGGGATTATTGTAAATTAAAAAATTCCTAATATAGCTTCTAAGTTATCAGCCTAGGAAGCCATATAAGAAGGTGATGAAGCTTTATGAAAACTTTTTTCTGGCGCCCACATTAGTTGGCGGACCATGGCAGACAATATAGGGGTTGGGGCATCATCAACATGTGGCATAAGGAGCTATAATTGTGGGTTTTCTTCGTTAATGAGGCTAACAGTGTCCATCACCTCAACGTATTGAGCAAGTTGATGCTCAGCAATAGTGATGAGAGAAGACACACAAGTGAAAGACTTGATGCGCTGGCAGGTTTTGGGATAATTAGGGTAAAACAAAGAAGTTTTTTCTGCGTTGATGCAAGTGCAGCTGGCTACAAAAGTGAATTCATCAATTTTGTATTTCTCATCCTCATCAAAATTATGGAGTAAATTTGGGATGGGAATACCCTCAACAAGGGGTTCCATCTCCCCATGGAGATGTTGGTGGAGGAGGGTATTGGCTGGAGCAGCTGCTGCTTCTACCACCATTTTGTTAATATTTTTATAATTAGGGAAACCGTTTTTAGATCTAAATTGGTGGGGACGCAAATTGGGAGTATTTACAAAAAATCCTCCAAAACAAAATCTGGCTTGATGTTAGTTGGTCATTCACTATCATCAATCCATTTGAGGCACTCAAATGGATTTAACTCGACTAATGCCAGGCCAGCCACTGGGGTCAGTGAAGTGGCAGATCCTGATTGGCTGCAAACATTTGACCATGGCAGCTTAGCTGAAACTGTCTCAGCCATCAGCTCAGGATTCCATAATTCTGACGAATTTTTAAAAATTAAATTTTGATTGGCTGCTGCTTTGGAAGCAGCGCCAGAATTAGCCAAGATTGGGGCATGAGGATTGCGCCTCACTCAAAAAATTTGGGTGATGCAACATTCAGCCCACATAGAAGGAGGAATGGCGGAAGCGGTGGAGGTGGAAG
The DNA here is from genome assembly GCA_022478985.1 of Massospora cicadina. NCBI lineage: Eukaryota > Fungi > Entomophthoromycota > Entomophthoromycetes > Entomophthorales > Entomophthoraceae > Massospora > Massospora cicadina. The sequence continues at coordinate 2,985 of JAKSZP010007212.1, read as the reverse complement.
CTGTGGGGCACTTGTGCTTTAAATGATTTATTTCAAAGCACAAGGAGCATATGGCGCAGCCAATTTTGACATGCGCCCAAAAAGGGTGATCAGGTAAGGATCTGATCACTGTGTGTGTGGGGGGAATCACAAGATGGGTGTCATGATGGAAAGGGCAGTTTTTCACCAAAGGCATGATGCCTAGCCAACTGACCTTCCTCATTGAGAACCATAAACTGAAAGATGGGGTCTACGCCATAAATAATCAATCCCTCCATCAGTTCATTGCAAAGTCGTTCAGGGGAGAGAAACAACGGCAACCCTGCAAACTGGACCACCAAAGTGGCCTCATCTGAGAGCCACATGCAAACAATTGGAATCAGAATTTTTTATAAATTATTGGCAGCTTAGATGCTTCCACCACATCAGCTTGCAAGCAGAAGCCAAGATCAAAATAACCCTTAAAGGGGTGGAAGTTGATATAGCCAGCAGGTTTAAAAACTGCCGTGGCCATTTTGATGATGGCTGCACTAGCGTATGGGAAAAGATTTCCATATTTGACCCAGAGGCCAAAACGCAAATTGCTTCTTGGGAGCACCAAAAGGCTCTGGAGCACCACTTGGGAGCTTGCGAGGTGGTGGCCAAGTCCTGAGGGGGGACATAACACCTGGTAGCATTGGGAGGGCTAGCAGATCCAGCCCAGGAGCACTTCAGTGGTGGCTGAAAGATACCAGATGGCAGCGCACCACCACCCCAAGCTGGGGCAGCAGGCGTCAATTACATTGGCATCAAAAAGTATTTTTCACATTTGAGCGGTCGTTTTTTGTAATTTTTAAATAAGTTACATTTGGTTTTGATTTAGGTATCAAATTGAAAGAAAGATCGCTATTCTGGAACTATTCTACCCCATGATCCTGAGCATAGGATGGTAGCGTTGAGAGTCAATAACCATCACTAGATAATAATATTCTCAACTATATGACCTTCTATCATTCTGGAAAAATTCCTCTACTTCTACTCTGGAGAAAGGGAATACTTTAGCAGTCACAATGGAGTACTCCAACTCTGATGTAATAATATATATGACATGATGTACCTAATAGCTTAAACACACAAGGAGATCTTCAAGTAGATAAGGCAAACCATCTGCCACCCCACTCCAAGTTCAATAATGACTTCCACTTGATGGTGGACTTTATTAAGAAAATTTATCCACTTTACCCGTTAATGCAGCTTAAAATCAAGTCCTGAAAATCTGAATTGATGAGATGATGGATAAGGGGCGGTTAAGAAAATCTCGCTGGTATCATCCCCTAGTGGTTTCTGCATAGAAGCCCAATGGCATGCTGCGATCCTTTGTAGACTATGGCCATCTAAACAATGTTACGTTACTGACCCTTAACTCTTCCACTTGAGGCCACAATCTCTTAAATTGCAAAATAAAAGTGTTTTTGGAGTTGGACCTATGTAAAAACTGTGGGGTCTTCACTAGTGCACATGTTTGCTTAATAATTATTGACTTTGAGAATAAATATAGATTTATTAATTGTATGAAAACAACTAGCCCATTTGAGTTTTGATATTTGGGTTGATTCAGCCCTACTCTTGCAGATAAGGATATGACAAGTGACTTCAGCCTCATTCTGGTAATAAGTAAAGTTTCAAGTATCTTTGGCCTCACTTTAGCGGTTGACACTTAGACAAGATCTCTCCAACAAGAAGCGGACAAACTACAAGCTATAATAAAATTTAAGATATAGCTCTAAGGTGTTTATTATGAAAATTAGGTAATTATTATAGGCGATAATAATAGTGACATGTGTTAAGGGTAATTGTAATGGATCATGTAGCACCTGATCCATACATTGCTTCAGATCAGTCAGTACTGAATCCAAATATGGAATTCATAGGAAGAAACCTGAATTGAGGGAATTGGAGCAAGGGAAATTCGGCTGTCCAAAGCCAAAATGCATCCAAGTCAATATGACGTTGGACTTATGAGCTGAAGGGATGATGATTCGGTGGAATATGGACTCTTCATCTGAGATGTGTTGTCCAAATCAGGAGAGCTCAGCGTAGGTGAAAGCTTATTCAATTTTTAGCAAAATACTATTTATTTGGGGGTAGGCTGGCCTGAATGGCCAGTTGAGTCTTCTACAAATCCCCTAAAAGTCAAATAAAGGAAGCGCTTGCACAAAAGAAAATGTGTTTTATTTTTAGTATATATTTTGGATCAGAAATAAGCTCCACTAGTGAGATTGGTGTGGCGTTGGCGTGAATCTTAGTATTCTCCTACAGCATGTTTACAGTGATCTGAGGGCATGTGGCAATGAATAAACTCAACGGATGGGTTTGAGGATTGGCTAAGGCAGGCTGGTCCCTAGTAGAGTCATCTATGAGGCTCTTACTACCCCGAATTTCTTCATGGAATATTGGCGCAAACCCGTTCATTACAGTAATTGTGGCAACCATGATGCTCTCAGAATCCCTAGCCAACAAAAAGGGATCTTGGTTAGAGTTTGGGAAAAACTCCAGCGGATTATCACAATAAATACCATATTTGAATCGCCATTTGAGTCAGATAACATGTCTGCTACTAAACCTGACGGTTTCCAATGAATTTAAATTTATTGCGTGGAAGGCTGACCAGGGGACGGACACTTCTGATAAGACACAAAGAGAACAAAACGTAGTAACAGGGGGGCACCTCAGAGAAGCAATGCTATCTCCTGTTGCCAGAGGGAACGCCACTACAGGGAGGAGGGGGAACGTTCAAAGGGGCCGGGACCACAATTGAGCACATGTGGAGGAAGGGGTCAGAGTTGATGAACCAAACTGGGAACCAGGAGGAGACCAATTGACGGCGATGCAGTGGGAGGTATATAAACAACCACGCTTGAAAGTGGTCCACTAAGTGGGACCAGAACCGGTGGACAGCTTCTGAGAGGGTTGGAGTAAAGCCTGCAATGGCATCCCAGACAATCGTGTGGATGGTCCACATGGCGA
>JAKSZP010007211.1:0-47502 GCA_022478985.1 Massospora cicadina | reverse complement strand
CCTTCTAGGTGCTCTTGCACTCTGACTGGCAGGCTAATTTAAACTCTATCTGCCATCTCCCTGACCTAATTAATCATCCATCAATTTCAGCCATTTCTGCTCTTCTTTTTGAGGTGGGAGCAGCAGTGTCCACTATCTACTGGATGAACATGTAGTCAGTGGCTTGCCTTCTGTTGTTTTTCTGATCAATAGTCAATATTGTACGCAGCTTAAAGTGGCGTTGGAAGAATTTCTCAATACCCAGACTATATGTTGACCTAAAACTCCACCCTGGTCCACCCTCAAGTGGTGGGTTCACCTGATCCCTCCCTTGAAGTTGCTTATAAGTTCCTTGACGCCATAACCGAGTTGCAAATGTGGTCCTCAATCACCCCTGTTAGTTCTCTTCACTTATGGATGCCCAGCAGAGCGTGGCCCTTCTGGATGCGTAGGATGGTGATGTACGCCAATAGGTGTGGGCCCTTTTGCGCTCTACCATTCAGGTGGGTGATCCCACCTCACTTACTACTTTGGTTTTGGCAGCTTTGAGGGCTCCTGTGCCATGTTATGATCACCTGTTCAATTAATTCCTTATGAATGCTGAAGCTTTATCTTGTCTTCCTTTATCACAGCTTTCCACAAGCAAGCCCTTGCACTTCATATCCCCGTGAATATCTTACAAGAAATTTTTCAAACTAAGTTATATTTGGTTTCTGCAAACCACGCTATTTGGTCCACCACTGTGGTAAAAAAGGAACATATTTGCATGGTGGTGACTTTGATTAATGCAATTCTTCACCATAACCCCCATGCAAGAAACAGTAACTTCATTATTGGCTTTGCTAACTCAAGCACAGCTGCTGATCTTAACGCTAAAGAGCATCAATTCTGGTTCTGGTGACTGAAATTGACACACGATGGAACAGGTTACCCCCTGCTCACCTTTCCCTCAGTTTGTGAATACCAACCTGGTGAGAGTGCAGGCTAACCTTCACCTAAAACAAATTCATTCCCTCCAAATCAGTTCTTCCCCCTTATTTGCTTTCAATTTCCATTTTGTTGGAAGAATCACGTTCAGTCATCAATAAAAAATCATGCCCATTTTTTATTACCAATGGAAATTAGGATTGGGGCACACCAGGTGTACTTTAAGGCCTTGGTGGACACAGGAGCATTGTTCAACTTCATAAGTATGAAGCTGGCCCAGCAGCTAGAAATAGACTTGGACCTGGGTCCAGAGGTGATGGTCACGTCATCAGCCTCCCAGCCGTCTTTATGATGTGTGGCGCTCTGTGCTTTTTTGGCCCGCCAGTTTAGTTTTTGCAAATGCTTTTCTGTGATGCCCGACATGGTGTTTTCAGTGATTTTGGGTGTGGGTTGGCGGCGTTGTCAAAACTTGAGGATCCACCTGGATTCAAACATTGTCTTTTGCCAACGCCCATGTGGAGGACGAGTTTCCGCTGCTTGACACCCTTGCAAGAATAATAACTGAGTGTTCATTATGAACCTTACTTCTCCAATGGGCTATCCGCCAGATTTTCCCACCACATTGATGGCCTACCAGAGCATTTTTGATTCAGATTAGGCCAATCGCCTCCAGACACATAATGAATTTGATCTGAAGTTTATATGACAAAGGCAGTGATGAATACAACTGTCCATTTTACTCGCATACAATGAAGGAAGATGCCATCCTCAATGCATGATTAAGCAACATGCTCAAGAAGGGCTGGTTATTCAAGAAGATAACCCCAGTTACTCTCACCCATTATCTTCAACAAAAAGGTTGATGGTTCACTACACCCCTGCATGTATTATGGTCACCTCAATAATATAATGGTTCACGACCCCTACCTACTTTAGCTGGAACAAACAATTGTCCAAGTAATTGCAAAGTCATGAGTATTTTAACTTGATCTGATAAACGCCTTTAATCAAATCTGGGCATCAGAAGGCCAGGAATGGCTTACTGCTATCCAAAAAAGAAGAGGCGTATTTCTAACGTGAGTAATGCCTTTCAGGTTAAAGAACGCGCCCACAATTTTCCAGAAAATGAAAAATAGTGTGCTAGGTGACCTCCAGTTCACCTGCGCGGTAGAATACATTTATGACATCCTGATTCACTCCCCCAAACCCAAACAGCACCCAAAAAAATTAGAGGCGGTGATAGCCACTCTGCATAAGGAAGGTTTGTTTTTAAGCTGTTAAAGTGCAAACTTAACCAGGAGGAAGTTGCCTTCTTGGACAATATCATCCTAAAAGATGTGTATGCTATTCCGCTTAGTAAACTGGATGCCATCTGAAATGGCCAACTACAATGACTCAGAAGCAACTGAGAAGCTTCTTGGGTATGATAATCTTTCTAAAAAATTCTCCCCCACTCTCTCACATATGGCTAAGCCACTGCATCCCTTTCTGGTAAAAACGTTCCATTCTTCTAAACACGAGTGCCAGCAGGCGTTTGATTTAAAAAAGGAGGTGTTTTTATTGCCTCCCATCCTCGAGCATGTGGACCCCTCAAGACCCTACATTGTAGCATGTGATGCGTCTTATGCCACAGTGGGGGCTGTTCTGCTCTAAGAGCAAGCTGGGTTGGAACGCCCAGTCACATATTTTCCCTGAAAGTTTTCCTCCACAGAGCAATTCTGGGCCATCTACATTAATGAGTTGGCAGCCATGGCGTGGGCCTTGACACACTGGCAGTATCTCTTACAGAGTGCACAACATGAGTTGACTGTGCAGATGAACCATCAAGCTCTCCTCTATCTCTGAAAGCCGCAGAAGTTGGCACACGGGCAGGCTCAGACCTACTGCACCTTGTGCAAATTTAATTTTCAAATACAAATTTGTAAAGGGAGCTGTCAAAATCCTGGCAGTTGATAACACTTTCTAGTGCTAATTTCACAGGATTTGACAATTCATCAGAAACAGGAGTATGAAACTCTCAACTGCTATTGCAAAAATGGGGATTTTAGTACTAAATGAAGAATAAAATAGAGTTAATTTAAATATAATAGGAAAAAATGGTTTTTATTTTTATATATGATTATTAGTGATCCTTGCGGGGTAAAAAGAGAGCCCCTTAATATCTCACTTCTTAGTAATTAAAGCAATCTGAGGATAAAGTGAGATGGCTAAGAAATTCATTATAAGCTACAAGCATCCAAATTAGGGAATATGTGGCTTTGACCTATCTGAGCTCTTGATTCTTGCCTCGCTTCAACAGAACAGCCAATGGCGGGTCAATAATGGGTAGGATAAGTCCATTAGGCAAGAATTATATAATTTAGCCCATAAGGTAAGTAAGAAAATATTTTCACCTTGCAGGACCCCTTACACCCTATAAAAGGGGGTGGTCTCCACCTAAGTGTTTAAAATGAACTGTTGAAGGGCCGGGGAGGAGCCTTGACATAACTTACCATACTTGGATGCAGGTTCAGCACAGCCCTATTACTAATATTCAGAAGATTTGGCCAAGAGTGGGCGAAATAGCATTACCCCAGTTTGAGAGGTTTCACTGATTTTCAACCAAGTTTTTTTTTTGGCTGATACTATCCTTATTTAAATCAAAACACACTTATTACAATATTGGACATGTAATTGTCTACATTAATCACTTAAAAAGTGTTAGGGGAGAATAAGGGCAAAGGAATCATTCATGGACTCGGTTGACAGTAAATCTGGTAGCAAGGGATTTGATGAAGTACTCATCCCCTCACTATTAATTGACAACAAAAGGGTCTTCCCAGATAGACCCAAGCTTCTCATTACTAGGGGTAATTTGATTGTGGTAATAAAGTAACTAGTCTAATACTTGGAAGAAAGGAAGAGGGGCCCAAATCTCATTTAGTTACTTGGTCTTCTTTTGTTACAGTCTTTGCCAAGTTGGTCAATGCCTCTTATTACAACTGGATTATGTGCTGAGCCAACTTCTTCATGGCTTGCTCAGGATCTTTCTTACAGAGAAAATATCTTTGGCTAGTAACACTGGCACATCGGGTTCTTGACCATAAAACATGTCTAAAGGCGACATTTTGAGTATCCAGTGATAGATGATATGGTAGGCATGAGAGCACTAGGTAAAAATTAATTCCAGTGCAGTGGATCTGAGCTGGTCATCTTCTTTCATATGAAAACCAGGGTTCCATTTGCTCTTTACACAGTACAATTTGTGGAAGGGTTGTAGGGGGCTAAGAAGAGTTGATGAATCCCATGGAAGTAACTAGAAGCTTTACCACTTTTGAGGTGAAGTTCTTACCATTGTCACATAGTAGGACCTGGGGACAACTATGCTGGGTGAACATATTTTGATGAAGGAAGGCGGCAGTGGCTTTTGCAGTCTGGGCAGGAAGAGCAAATAATTTAACCCATTTGGTGAAGTTATAAATACCAACCAGGATATAGCTTTTTTCACTTGTAGCCTGAGATAGCGGACCTACCATGTCATGGTCACATGGCAACATAGTGGGGAACAACCCAAAGATAAGTCTGGGCGCCAGGAGGCCCAGAAGGTGAAGTTAAAGGCCCTCCATGACCTTAGGCATGCCTAGACCAACGCTGGGTATGGGCAAAATATGCCCAGGTTGGTACTAGTGGGGTGCCAAATGCCCAGCCCCTTATAACAACCCAGGCGTTGAAATGAACGGTCTATGTAACAAATGCAGATGGTTTGGTTCAGTTAGTCGAGGAACGGGGTTTTGAAACCCATTCCATTTTGAAATCACACGTTTGGGTAAAATCTAACTTTAATCAATTACATGAGTGAAGTTGGTTTTGGCATATTCTAACATTCTGGATGGTAGTGTGTGCCTATTGGCGGGTTAATGCTTGGGACCACTTATGCAAACCCCTTATTCCCCCGTCAATGTTTAAATATGTATTCTTTAACCAACATTCCTTGTTGGTTGACTTTGCAATAAACAATTTCCTATTTTACCGTTTTATTTAAGTTTTTAACAATCCTGTGTGTGAACCTCTTTGTGGAGGTCTCACAATCCGTTAACCTTGCCATTTTGGACACAATAAGATCATCACCTCATGTACCGTTGGTTTGCCCAGGTACCCTCCAACCTGGGTCATTTACCCCTTCTCTCCATGTGCACTGCAACGTTTTTAGCTGGTTACTTATCAAATTTCTTTTCCTGAGTTACTATTGCTCCAGCACCCTCTGCTGGGCACTAGTAGCTTTAGTATATATGGCTAGTTTCCTTGCGTTGGCTTTGTGCACCATGCACCACCATGCTGGAAACAGGAGAGTTATATACACTCCCTTAAATTAGTCTATCAACCACTTAAGCCTAGTGCACAAACTTTTTTCTGTGTGAAACTTTTCCAAAATGAAAACAGTGGGTGCCAGCTGTGGGCTTTCGCTGTTGTTAGCCTTACCGCTGTTTCCTCTTTTTCCCAAAGGTTGGAGCAACTCAGCATTATTATGATTGCCTCCAACTGGAAAGTATCCAACCTTCATGCTCATACCTAATGAATATGGACACTTTGAAGTTTAAAAGTCGCTATTCCCCGACTTTTCGCCAAAATAATCAATTTCCATTCAAATAAATGAGTTCTCCTTCGACAGCAAATTCAGATGATGCCAGCGGAATTGGCGCAGAAGGGCCTGGGGGTGTTGGCCTTGGATAACGTCAGGCATTCCGTTGCAGTTAGGGGAATAGGGTTGTTTGCATCTGAAAACGCGTTTTATGATGACAATCCTATCCAAACCTCTGAGCCGTTTCTTAGCTTTTATGGCTTGGATGAGAACCTTATTCCATTATATCAAATAACCCCTGAGAACCCTCCTTTAACCCCTACCATGATCTGGGGCACTCAGGAAGCAGAGAAAGAACTTTTCTTAAAGTATGATAAAGTATATGTACCTTCAGAAGGCATGGTGGGGTATGTGGCCTCAGTATTAAGAGTGGCCAACTATCTTTCCCCCTTTTTTTCCAAAACATACTCTGATAGCTTGCTTGGACAGAGGAAGAATTTTTTGGTGAGGTGTTGTCATTGTCTACCACAAATAAAGACCATTCCAGATATTTTCTACTGACTGCTACCCTCTCCTCCCCTTTAGAGAAAGTCAGAACCACTATTTTGGTGGATATTGGCGCCTCTGAAAAATTTATGGAATAGTGCCTAGCCGACTACCTTGGACTGAGTTAATTGCCAGGTGGTATGGTTAAGGGAGGGGCGTCCCAAGGTATTCCCATTCTGAAAATCATTGGGACAGTAACTATTGGGTTAGCAAGTACCACTGTCTGATCACTTCAATGCTGTCAAAAACCTCCTGTTCCCTATCATTTTGGGTGTGGAGTGGTGGCAAAAGTTTGACGTTAGAACCAACCTGAAAGAGAATACCCTATCCCCCACCATGAAGAATGGTCGCACATTAGTAGTGCCTTTGTCAGAAGAGAACACCCAGGGCGAATTTCCCCACTGTCCCCACCTTCTCCCTTATAGCCTTGCCCCTTTGCTAAAGCCCTCAGTGGAGGTTCCTATACCTTCTTGCTTGGAAAGTTTGTAATCCTCTTTTGGTTCAGAATAAGCTAACGCACTACCTGTGCACTCTGAGTCTAATTGTGACTTCAAGCTCACTGTGGATCTGGTGTATATATCTTCCCCCATTTACCCTATGACTGTTTGGGAGGAAGAGGCGTTGGATGTGTGGGTGAAAGAACAGTTAGCAAAAGGTGCGATTTTTCAGCATATATCCCCTGTATGCTCTCCAAATCTCTTTGTTGAGAAGTCTGATGGTACTCTGCGCCCATGTGTGGACTATGGGAACCTTAACAACGTCACTGTACCAGATCTACATTCCATCTCTTTGGACTCTCAGATTGCGCGCTACGTGGAGAAGGCTAAGGTATTTTCCAATCTGGATTGCCTCAATGCGTTCAATCAGATTTGGATTAAGAAGGGACAAGAATGATTAACCGCATTCTGTACCAGAAAAGGGATCTTCCAGTTTTGGGTCATGCCCTTTGGACTTAAGAATGCCCCTGCCATCTTTCAACGCCGCATTGATGCAGCGTTGGGAGACTTGTTAGGGATATGCGTGGTTGCCTACATGGATGATATCCTGGTGTTTTCCCCTGATCAGGAGTCCCATGAAGTACACCTTTGGCGAGTGGTGGAGAGATTGAGGGCTGCATGCCTTACCCTCAATATTAGTAAATGCGAATTCTTTAAGTCCTAGGTTACTTTTCTGGGTAACGTCATGTTTGATCAGGGCCATATGATAACTCCAGACAAGGAAAAGGCTATTTGGGAGTGGCCTCCCCCACCTCTGTCAAGTAATTGAGGAGTTTTCTGGGGACGTGTACATTCCTCAAGAAGTTCACGCCAAATCTTTCTGAGGCGGCAGCGCCCTTGTATAGGCCTAGTGGTGCAAAAGTGCATCAGTGGTCCCCCAGTTTGGAGGATGCTTTCCAAGCTGTGAAGTGCACCCTGTTGTCCACGTCCATTTTTCGCCATGTCAATCCTTCAAAAGAGTTCATTGTGTCCACTGATGCCTCTAACTTCACCATAGCGGCTGCCTTATTACAAGTAGGCAAAGATGGGATAGAGCATCTGCTGGGATATTAATCCCAGGAAAATGTCTCTGCCTGGGTTGAATTACGCCATTTACGACAAGGATTTACTAGCAGTGGTGGAGGCGCTGACATATTGGTGTCACCATTTGCATGGCTCTACCCAACCATTCCAAGTATGTACAGATCACTGTGCCTTGATGTACTACCATGCCCCTCATGTCCTAACTCCACGGGAGAACCATTGGCATGAGACCCTTGCCAAATTTGCATTCACGTATGAGTTCACCAAGGGTAAGGATAATGGCTTAGCGGATGCTTTGAGCCGCAACCATGCTTTAGCTCCTGATCTAAAGGAGGTAGAAGTCCACAACACACAGGTGATGATTCCTCCAGAGAAAATTTTGTCTCAACTTCCCTCTTCCCCATCCAACGGGCCAGCGCTTGCACCTCTAGAAAATGCAGAAGAATACAGTATGTTCAGAAAGGTAGCCCTTTCTCAGCTGCTAGCAGCTGAATATACTATGATACTTGATAAGAGCGCTTTGAATCAAGAGGATCTCTCCAGGGGTTATCACATGAAGGATGAGATGGTGTGGTTTCAGGGGCGCCTATGGATTCCTGCTGGACCACTGCGCCTGAAAATCATCTGGGACCATCATGATGGACACACCGTTGGTCATCCTGGTAAAGAAAAGACATTAGAGTTAATATGGCGCACATACAATTGGAAGGGCTTGCCTGCTCAGGTGGGGCGATATTGTAAGGAGTGTTTAATCTAAAACCAAATGAAGCCAAATTGTCAACCTTTAGCGGGGTTGTTGGTACCAGTCCAGAAAGCTTAAGGGCCTTGGACTTCTCTCTTTGGTTGATCTATTGTGGAACTACCTGTCTCAGATGGTTAAAATGCTATCATGGTTGTGGTGGACCGCTTTACAAAGTTCGCCCACTTCATTTCTTGCAGAACTACAATAACCGCGGCTGAGATGGCCAGGCTCTTCGTCACACATGTGTTTGCGCTCCATGGAGTTCCCCAAGAGATTATCAGTGACTGGGGACCCCAATTTACCTCTGTCTTTTGGGAAGAGTTGTGTATAACTTTTCAGATTCGCCCTTGCAGTTTGACTGCCTATCACCCTCAATCAGATGGGCAGACTGAACGAGTGAACCAGTCCTTGGAGCAGTTCCTGCGGTTTTACATTGTCGCGGATCATTCAGATTGGGCTTCTCACCTTTCTATGGCCCAATTTAGTTACAACAACACGATGCATTCTTCAATCAGTTGTTAACCTTTTTTTCGCCAGCTACGACTTTAATCCCACCTTTAACATGGAGCCCAGCTAAGGTCTAAGGTTGAAGTGGTGGTTGACTTTGCCAAGACAATCAAGAAGATCCACCAAGGGCTTTTCTACAAGCTTGGAGGCGGCAATGCAAGTGTATAAGGAGAAAGCTGATGGGAAGCGCTGAGTGGGTCCTGCTTACAAGGAAGGGGATCTCGTGATGCTGGATGCTCATAACATCCCTATCAAGCAGCCATGCAAGAAGTTGGGACCAAAGAGGATTGGCCCCTACCGCATTGTTAGAAAAGTGGGTCATGCCTCATACCAGCTAGATCTCCCCCCTTCATTTTGAATCTTCTCTGTGTTTCATGAGAGCAAACTGACGTTGTTAGAGGGCCCCACCAAAGACTTCTGAGGCCTATCTCATGGATGGGGCGCCAGAGTGGGAAGTGGAGGAAATAGTAGCCTCCCGCCATGTTAAGAGACATCTTGAGTACCTGGTATCCTGGAAGGGCTTTGACGCTGCAGAGAACAATTGGGTTCTGGCACGCAAATGTGTGCATGCCTAAGATCTGATTAAAGACTTCCACAAGCGTTTCCCCCAAGCTGCTGGACCTCAGTCTAAGAAAACATTGCTGCTATAAAGTTGGCACCTGCCCACAAGAACTTTTCCCTTGCACAAGCCCTTGGAGGGGGTTGAGCCCCATCAGGAGGAGAGGGTAATGTCATGGTCACATGACATCATAGTGAGGACCAACCCCAAGGATAAGGCTGGGCGCCAGGAGGCCCAGAAGGTATAGTTACAGGCCCTCCCTAACCTTAGGCATACCCTAGACCAACGCTGGGTACGGGAAAATATGCCCAGGTTGGAACTAGTGGGGTGCCAAATGCCCAGCCCCTTATAACAGCCCAAGCGGTGAAACGAATGGTCTACATAACTAATGAAGATGGTTTGGTTCAGTTAGTCGAGGAATGGGGTTTTGAAACCCATTCCATTTATGAAATCACACGTTTGGGTCAAATCCAACTTCAATCAATTACATGAGTGAAGTTGGTTTTGGCATATTCTAACAATCTGGATGGTAGTGTGTGCCTATTGGTGGGTCAATGCTTGGGCTCACTAATGCAAACCCCTTATTCCCCATCAATGTTTAAATATGTTTCCCTAACCAACATTCCTTGTTGGTTGACTTCACAATAAACAATTTCCTATTTTACCGTTTTATTTATGTTTTTAACAATCCTGTGCGTGAACCTCTTTGAGGAGGTCTCACGCTCCGTTAACCTTGCCATTTTGGACACAATAAAATTATCACCTTGTGCACCGTTGGTTCGCCCAGGTACCCCAACCTGGGTCATTTACCCCTTCTCTCCATGTGCACCGCGACGTTTTTGGCTGGTTACTTATCAAATTTCTTTTCATGAGTTATTATTGCTCCAGCACCCTCTGATGGGCACTAGTATCTTTAGTATTAACGGCTAGTTTCCTTGCATTGGATTTGTGCACCGTGAACCACCACGCTGGAAACAGGAGAGTTATAGACACTCTCCTTACATACCACGTCTAAACTTATTGTATGAAATGATTGTTGAGGCGTAGTGGGTTGGTATTTATACTTGGGTTTATAGCTGGACTATTTTTACAAATAAGGCAGGCGTCCAGCACTTCTATAATTTCTCCATGATTCCCTCCCAGTAGTATCTATCCTTCACCCATTCATAAGTCTTGCGCACCTCACAGTGCCCCTTAATAGAATGGTCCTCCATAACACGGGGACTCGCTCAGAAGGTCAGAGATAGGGCAATTAATTCAAACCTAATTCTTATACAATTTCCCGCTTTCCACCTTGGTGTTGCGGGAGTGCCAGACTAACATTTTTCTGATGGTTTCATACTCGTCATCCCAGGCGTCAGGTGTCATAAGGAGGTCATGCAGCCTCTCAGCTTCACTATTACCCAAGTGAAGGATAGGCAGCCGATCTAAAACATCAACGTTAATATGGTGGGTTCCAGCTTGGTGCTCAATCTTCATATCATAGTGTTGAAGTTTTAAGGCCCAGCGAGCCAACCGCTCAGTGGGATCCTCTATATTTTGTAACCACTTCAGGGAGGAGTGGTTAGTGACCACAGCGAAGGAAGTTCCATATAAGAAAGGGTGGTAATATTTTACTGCCAGCAGGACCACAAGGCACTCCTTCTCAGTGACGCTGTAATTGCGTTCAGCCTTGGATAACGTCTTTCTGAAATAGGAGATGGGGTGATCCACGCCATTAACATCCAAATGAGCCAGAATGGCCCAACAGCTTAGTCGGAGGCATTGGTAAACAAGAGGAAAAGTTTACCATAATCAGAGTGGAGCAGGATAGGACGTTTTTGCAACAACTGCCTTAGTATCTTGAATATGGACTTTTGTTCAGCTCCCCAATGAAAAGGGACGTTCTTAGCCAATAGTTGGACAAGAGGCTCACTTAGCTGAGCGAACTGGGGATAAATTGGTTGTAACACCCCATAACGCCCAATTATATTTGGATATTGTGCAGGGTTTTGGGCGCAGGCATTTTAGTATAGACTCAACCTTTTCTTGAAGGATTTAAATCTCATCCTATGAAATGCGTGTCCAATAAAATTTAATTTTCTTCTGGAATAACGTGCACTTGGAGGAATTTAACTAAATGCTGGACTCACAAAGGCGCTGAAACACTGCCTTCAGGTGGGTAATATGTTCATAAAAACTCTTGGGGAAAACAGTGATATCATTGAGTTAAACAATCACACAGCTCAGCTTGAGAGCATGAAGAATATGATCCATGGCTCTCTGGAAAGTCGTGGGTGCGTTGCACAACCCTTGAGGTAGTCAAGTAGGTTGGAAGAGTCCCTCACTGCAAATAAAAGCGAGTTTCTCCTGATCTTGTGAAGAGAGGCCCATTTACCAATAACCGCTAGCCAGGTCCATGGCAGAAAAGAAATTAGAGCCAGATAGTTAATCTAGTGCATCATCAATACGGGGAATAGGATAGCTAAGCTTCTTTGATGAGGTTGTTCAGTTTGCAGTAGTCCATAACTACCTGATGACCTCCATTTTTCTTTTTTATCAGTAGAAGAAAGGACGACCAAGGGCTTTGGGAAGGTACCAGCAACCCAGCGTTTAACAACTGGTTGAGCTCCGTCCGCATCTGTAGCTCCTCAACTTTTGATTTGTTGTAGGGTTTAGATTGGATGAGACAAGCATACCCAATATCTTTGGTATGAGTCCAGCCCTTCATGTGTCCTCAGTCTGTATCAAAGTTAGAGAAGATGTCGCTATAGGAATCCAGTAATGTATGGACCTTGTCAAGTTCCAGTGGAGTAAGTTCCTCAGAGATATGAACGGCAAGCAAAGTACATAAAGACTGGCTGATAGGTAAGCCCATATATGCCATAAACCCAATACAGTGGACTTGCTTGATGTCCTCAATTGGTACATCAGACCTCTTCTGATCTCCTGATGCTCCTTGACGACCATGTCCTTCTTGGTGAGATTCCCCAACTGGAGATTGATTGGTCGCTGATAAGCTGGGTCTAGCACGCCTGGTAAGACTCTAGGCTAAAAAGGGCTAACTCCTACAAATGCTAAGTAAATGAAACAAACGGTTATGGGGGATTTTTTAGTTATTTTTCGTGTCAACTACCTTTTGTTCCACCCGTCTTGAGTAATACCACTTTTGACGCATAGAAAGGAATACCAACTTGAGCATACACTGATTGAGGCAACATTTTTATATCTCTTTCCGCTGTGTTATAGTGAAGGGATAAGGCTGAGGAGGGGTACTCCACTGTGCAAGGGTATTCCTTTTTGTTAAGCTCGTTATTGGTCAGAATCATAGAGACCTCATCGTTAATCAGGGAGAGATAGCCATACTTCAAGTTAACGATCCCTTTGTACTCAAACATAAATTGTACCAATGATTAGATCTAAGGTATTGTTAGCTAAGTCCACCACGGGAGTTGACAAAATGAGCTTACCAAATCATATGACAAAAAAGTATGCTCCAATAGCGCATGTGTTGGAGGGACCAGCAGTACCAAACTCATGGGTGTAGTCAAGGTTAAGGGAAAGCTAAATTTTTTTCATGAGTTTAATGACACAACATTCACAGGGGATCCAGTTTCAAGGATAGCTGTGACCCGTAATCCATCGATGACAACCTCCACTTTTGTTAGGGTTCCACACAAGTTGTGGGATAGAGCTAGGGACTCATTTATCTGGAGAGTGGAAGATAGTTTCTTTGGCAGTCTCAGGGCAATTCTCCTGGATAGACTTCAGGGTGTTCATACTCTAGAAGGATTGTATTAGCGAGGCAATGAGCTGGTTGGTGTCACTGACAGTATCAATAACCTCCAGACCCCTCAGCATTTGATTAAGACAAGTTCTGCGGGGTATCCTAGCCATATCCACTCTTAGGGTTTAATCTGTT
Organism: Massospora cicadina; assembly: GCA_022478985.1. Taxonomy (NCBI): domain Eukaryota; kingdom Fungi; phylum Entomophthoromycota; class Entomophthoromycetes; order Entomophthorales; family Entomophthoraceae; genus Massospora; species Massospora cicadina. The sequence goes on along the minus strand of JAKSZP010007211.1, from coordinate 34,263 downwards.
GGGTACTTCCTTCTCCACCTGAGGCTCCTAAAACATAATGACCCACATCTTCAAATCCCCTTCAGATTCGTCATCAAAGGGATTCTCAATGCACATTAAGGATTCCATCGGTTGGGAGGTAAGGTCAGGGATTCCCTTATGGAAGGATAGGTCCTGGGGTTGCTTCTCCACCTTATTAACTGTTGGAGGAGGCGGTAGAATTGTAACGACTTTAACTTTGGCCTTGTAAGTGAAAGGTTTGGGCTGCCCCATGATTGCAGATTTTGAACAAGGGGCATCCTGAGGTGAGGCTGAGGGGGATCAAGACAGCTGCTTGGAGAGACGTGACATTTGATCCACCTTAGTAGGCCGATCTGAAAGATGAGGAGAGCGAGGCAAAGTGGTAACTGACTTCACTGACTGAACTTTTGAAGCTGATGCTGGAGAGGAGCACAGCCCCGCCACTGCCAGTATTTTCTGACTATCCTCACATGGTTGAGGAGCATCTCGTCACTGCAGCTCTGCGGAATCAGGGTTCCAGAGGGATACAGCCATAGAAGGTGCTGGAGGGGTCAAAGTTGATTCACACCTCAGAGCTCTTTGCATAAGTTCAAGTTAATGAAAGTCAGCCACTGCTAGAAAAGCCTCTTTAGCATCTCATACTGTTTGAAAGGTGCGCTTGACTGCAGAGATATGCATTGCTAAATAGGTATGAGACGCCAAGCCAGCCAAGATAGCAACAATAGCATCATCTAGAGGTAGCAGTTTTACAATAAGCAGAAGTTGAGCTCTACTATAGAATCACTCAACAAAAGAGGTGATTGATTCTATCTCTTGCAAATTAAGGCACATAAAGGCCTGTATATGCCTTTGCAAACTCTGTGGGGAGCCAAATTCTTCGATGAGCGCTTGTTTCACCTCCGCCCAGGTGCTAAGTGTGTTCATGTTGGGAACCATTATCTCCTGAGCCATATGACTCAAGCAGGGAAGGATATATTTGCGTTTTTGTTGGTCAGTTGTTCCTTCCATCGAAGATTATTAAACAAATAGTTAAGTAGACAATACTGCCCTCACCCAGGTAAACTTGTCCCTGAAAGGTGGTTTCTTCCTGTTGGGAGAGGCTCCATAAAGGCCTTGAAAGGGGTGCTTCTTGATCTTTTTAAGTCAAGACAATGCACTATCTAGCTGTTATTATAATAAAGCTAACCTGGACTCAGATGAAGCGGGAAGGTTTTGAGGGTTACTTTCCCTACCAGCCTCCATTTTTAATAAGATTTTTTGTGGTGTACAAGACCCCTGTAGTGAGCACCACCTGTCAGAATCCTGGCAATTGCTAATGCTAGCTGGTGCTGATTGTATAGAATTGCAATTTAGCAGAAACAGGAGTATGAAAATTCTAAACTTGCCTTTAAAATGGGAATTTTTGTATTATGTGAAGAATAATATATATGAATTTAGATACTAGAAAAATAAGGTTTTTAATTTTATATATATGTTTATTAGTGATCTTTGCAGGGTAAAAAGCAAACCCTTTTAATACCTCGCTGCATAGTAATTAAAGCAATCTGAGGCTCAAAGTGAGAGGACCGAAAAAATTTATCATAAGCTACAAGCATCTAAATTAGGTAATATGGGGATTGATCTATTAGAGCTCTTAATTCTTGCCTCACTTTAATGTAACAGCTGATGGCAGGCCCATAATGGGTATGACAAGTCCATTAGGAAAGGATTTTAGTATTTAATGCAATCAATGGGCGGGAAAATATTTGCACCTTGCAGTATCCCCTCCACCCCTTTAAAAGGGGGTGGTCTCCACCTAGGTTTGACCTGAACTGTCAAGGGGATGGGGAGGAGCCTTGAAATAACTTACCATATTTGGCTGCAGGTTCATCACAAGCCTATAACTAATATTTGGACGATTTAGCTGAGATGTGAGTAAAATAGCCTTAACTTGATTTGAGGGGTTCCACTGTGAATTGGTCAGGGTTTTTCTGCTGATACTATCCTTATTTAAAATCAAACCACTGTTATTATAATATCAGACAGGTAATTGTATGACAGGAGCGCTGAATATGCTTCCCAACTTTTTAGACAAATCCTTCACTTTGCCCAGTATAATTGTATGAGGCAGATCTCATAACAACTATTCTGTCAGCTTAAAACTTTGGCCATCACTCCTCCCATTGTCTCTGTAGTGGATTTAGGTCTTGACGCGCCCTTGGTCCCAAAATTTTAGTGGACCATACAGCATGTGTGGAGGGGTCAGAACTCTTTGAGCGGCTATCACTTCCAACTCCCAAGTATTTCCCATATTCTCTTGGCAAGGGGCTTACCCAGTTTAGGTCATGCCTGTGGATGCCGTTTCTCCTTAAGGATGAAGTTATCTGAGCCCATCACAATCTTTATGAAGTTGGTCACCCAGGGACCAAAAAATGCATTGACTTAGTTAAGCGGACCTTCAACTGGATAGGCCTGTTAAAGGACATCTTGGCATGGATTGCCAACTGTGTAACATGCGCATGGGCAAAACCAGACTGGTTAGTTAAGAACGGTTTCCTTTACCCTCTGAGGCAGGCAGAGGGGCCATGGACATCAGTGTCCTCAGACTTTATTGTTGAGCTGCCAAGTTCCAATGGGTTTACAGCAGTCATAGTGGTCATAGAACACTTCACTAAATTTGCTGTTTTTTTTTTATCCCTTGCTCCTCCACCATTACCTCTGAGGAAACTGAAGCCTGTTCTTGAGGCATATGTACTCAAAATCTGGCCTATCACAGGAAATCATCAGCAACTGTGACACCCAATTTATGGCTAAATTTTGGAATGAACTCTTGGCAATTTTGAATTTACGCCATGTTGCTCCATCATGTACCATCCTCAGTTGGATATCCAAACTGAGTGAGTCAATCAAATCTATGAACAATATCTACAGTGTTATGCCTCAGCCACTCAGGATACCCAGTTGGATGATCTTCAGCTCGCCTAGTTTTCATATAATAATGGAACTCACGCATCCACATGCTTCTCCCCATATGAAGCCACCTTGAGTATAACCAATCTTTTTTGGTTGGTCTGTGCTTTCGCCAAGAGGTGACAGCTGCCGCCAACCATGCTCAGCACATTCGTGCTATACAGTCCTTGGTTCAGGAACACCTGAACAAGGCCATTAGTGACTATAAACGGTTTGGAGACTAAAAGTGCTTTTCAGCGCATAAGGTTATGGTGGGGGAATATTTCATGTTGAACATGTGGCACTTGCACATGCAGGTGCCCTTTCACATGTTTGCAAGCAGATGCCCAGGCCCTCATTTGGTAGAAAATGACTTAAAAATTGGCGCCTTCTGCTTAAAGTTGCTGGATTACTGAAAGAAACACCACTTCTCCTATGTCTCATAGTTAGCCCCATCAAAGGGGCAATACACCAGAACCTGAACCCATTGTGATTGAGGGATTGGGGAGCGCTGAAGTCAACACCATTTTGGCCTCCTGGTGCTCACGCAGATCAGAATAAAATTAGTTGCTTAGAAGGGCTACTCATCCTATTAGAAAAGCTGGGTTGGCACTTGGGAATGCACAAACTGTTTGGAGTTTGTTAAGGCTTTCCATGTCGCCTACCCCATTGCTCCCTGACTTCCCCTGAAGATTGCAACACTAATGGAAATTAGATTACCCAAAGCCCATAAGAACGTTGCCCTAGCCCAGTTCCCTGGTAATAGCAATCCCATCTTGGAAAAGGGAAGGATAGTGTAAGTCTGGAAGAGCGTCCCTTGCACTTGTACTGAGTGGCATTTCCTTTTCCTTCTAGGAAGGGTTTAAAGATGCTGGCTGACCCTTGCCTCCCAGGACGATCTCAACCATGTGGTGGATGAGTAGTGGGTTTGGCCTATCCTCTGAAAGTTCTGTCACCCATTCCAGTGTTGATGGAAGAAGAATTTTTATGCGGATTAAGGATATCTGCATCTTGATCTCAGAAATTAAAAATCAATGTGGGATAGATATGGTGAGCCTTTCCTGTAGGCCAATCTTAAATTTGGAAAAATTATTTAAAATCAATGAAGCTTCCCCTCCCGCATTGAAACCTCAATCTTCCAAACCTCACAAGTTGAACAGGTGCCAAAGAGATCAGGTGGGTGAGGTGAGCATCTCAAACCCGTTCCTAACCACATGGGACTGTACCTATGTGGGATGGCCATGGAAGGCTCTTGTTACTTTTTTGAGTGAGATGTCACCGCTCAAATCAGCATAATTGTGACAAGACCATAATTCAGGCATTTGAGGAAAAAATAATGATTCAGCCCACCGCTGACACCTTCAAAGTCAGTTTAAATTGAATAACCCCCCACAAAGTTCCTCTAGTTAGGTCAGACAATCAAGTGCCCCATTCCAGGTGGCCCAAAGTTATTCCCAAATTGGTGAGCATTTAAGCGATTATCCCACACAGGGAGGATTGACAGTCGATTTTTTAATTAAATTCTCAATAAAATCCCCTCTTTTAAAGCAAAGTTTTTTATTATACATTGCTCTTCTCTTGTATTCCTTGATGCCCGCCAATGTTAATTAAAGCTATTCAACGACTGGGAAATTGCAGCCATTTTGGCGACTTTGCTGCCATCCGCCAAAAACTGGACTTACTGCACTCAAGACCTCATAAAAAATTTCTTTGCACACTGAAGCAATATGCCTCCAGACCTGAGTATATTGTGGGCAGAACTGTCCCCATGCTGATCAAAAATCTACACTCTCACTGATGGATCTATTTCAACCCCCTCACAGGGGGATTCAAACCTTTTGTCCATATATAGAATCTTTTACATCCAAGCCCACGGGCTTAAGGTCACGACAGCCTGGTTTTTTACATGTTGCTTCTCCCCTTTGTGTCCCATCGGCACTCATTATTCACTACCTCCCAGCCCATCTAAACGTCATCTGAGCAGCAGTTTCTTTGGCAATCTGGATAGTCTTCTGGGTGATATTGAGCCCCAACTGTCAGGCCAGTATAAACTTTATCTGCCATTTCCCTGACAACTGACTGCTATAGTAAGACCTTAAAACTTCACATGAACCCTATTTATTTTTCTTGTCATGTCTAAATGACTTAATGGAAGGCACCAACCCCAAGGACAAGGTCAAGCGGCAGGAGGTACAGAAGGTTAAACTTCATGCCCTTCCTGACCTCAAGCACACCTTGGACCAACGCTGGGTACAGGCCAAATATGTCTATGTTGGTACAAGTGAGGTGCCAAAGCCCAACTCTTGTTTCAGCTCAGGCGTTAAACCAGATGAGCTATTTAATTAACAATGATGGTATGATCCGGTTAATTAGGGAACAGGGGTTCAAAGCCCATTCCATTTATAAAATTATGAGCTCAGGTCAGGTACAACTTCAATTGGTCACTCAAGTGAGGTCCATTTTGAAGTTTGCTACCCTTTTGGATGGAAGCATGCGCCTATTGGTGCACCAAGGATTGGGACCACTTCCGCCGACCCAGAATTTCCATAAAATTGTTTATGTTCGCTTGAGATCAATGTTTCTCATTGGTTTCCTTCCCATTAAACCCCCTTGTAATTTTTACATTTTTTATATATATGTTGTCTTGAGCGCACCTATGCAGAGACCTCTTCAAGGAGGCCTTGTGATGTATGAGCCAATTTATTCTTTTAAAAAGTATTACCTCATCTGGTACACTGCTGGGCCTACCCAGTTTCCTCCAAACCCGGCTACCAGTGTAACATACCCCTGTACTGAACTTGGTTTTGAACAGCCCTCTGGGGCACAACCAAGTTTTGAAGAATTCTCAACTTATTATCACCATTGCTGTGATCAACGCCCTCGCCATGAGTCTCTTCAGCTCCAGCACCCTCTGCTGGGCTATTTTTAATATTATAACGATGACTACTAGTTCCCTTGCGTTGGTCCTGTGCACCATGCACCACCACGCTGGGTTTCAGAGAGTTATAGACTCTCTCTTGACAATTCTTCCACAAGGCAAGTGCTATATTGTATAGACATCAAGTGTCAATTGCTCTAAGCTTATGTATGGTCCCTTTTATAAAGTTAACTTTTTATGGGTTCTTACAAATTCATACATATCACAGCATGCTACTTAGTCACCTTTCTTGACTTTTTGTAGCGTTTCTGTGCTGTTTGTCCTGGCACTCTTTTTATTAATTTTTGAGTAATGACAACCATAGGCTTTGGTTTAAATTTTAATCATCTCCTTAACCAACTGATCAAAAATTTGTTGGTCCTTTCATATCCTCTTATTCCATGATAGAGTACATAAAAGAAGGCAAGGCATTTTGATAACAATAAAGAAGCTGCAAAGGCGTTATTACTGTAGCGCTATGTAATAATAATGTATAGATTATTGTGGGTCTGACATAAAGGGTTCATTGAGAAGGTGAAATGGCTATGATTTTATGAGTTACTTGGCCTGGGGTTCTATTAACGCTCTCAGCTGTCCCATTAATCTCAGGTTGATAGGAAGCAGAAAAAAACTATATCCTCATGTTGGAATCCAGGGGTTTTAGATGCATTTAATGCTTTTTAATTCTGAATTACAACACTTCTATAGCATAAGTAACACTCTCTGCTGCTATAATAAATATTTTCAGGGAGTTTAGACCACTTTATATTAAAATATGAATACTTTAATTAACTGAGGCAAGCTGACCAGAGGACAGGCATTACCAAAAGAAAGAATCAAAAGAAAGAAATGACATGAAACCTGAACAGGGTCAACTCCATCAAAATAAGTTTTTTCTACCTCCAGATTGGGACTCAAGTTTTTCTGGTTATGTCATGGGTAAATTTTCATGTTATTAGACCTACTAACCACTAATATTTTCCTTTGGCTGGCACCCTGATTGATGTGCAAAGGTCAGGAATTGAACCTGCAACCTTCAGGTTGGTAGCCATACACCCTACTGACTCGCCTTCCACCCCTTAAAATACTAAAACTTTGATAATAATAAAATGTTGGATTTAGTGTTTTTATTATATTCGATTGGAGGGGTAAAAAGCGAACCCTCTCAATATTCAATGCTTAGTATTTAGATTGTATTGAGGCTTGAAGTGAATGAGGCGTGAAATCAAGATTAGGCTAGGAATAGCTGAGTTAGGGAATATTGGGTCCAACCTATCAGAGCTCTCAAGAATCACCTCAATTTGATGGAATGGCCAATAAAGGGTGATGGCAGGTAGAACAAATTCATGAGTTAAGGATTTATTATATTTGACCCAATCATTGGGTGGGGCCAAAATTTGCACCTTGTGGGACCCCCTCCAACCCTATAAAGGAGGTGGTCTCCGCCTAGGTATGTGAAGTAAACTGTAAGTGCGCTGAGGAGGAACCTCAGATGGACTCCCCTGATTCTGCCGCATGGTTGGTGCAATCTGAATACCTAAACTTATGCTATTTGGCCAAGAAGTATTAATAAAAATATTACCCTAATTTGAGGTGTTCCACCAAGAATTTCCAGGGACTTTTGGCTGATATTATCGTTATTTACCTCCAAAACGTTCTTCTCACAATATTGGTTCTTAATTGTCTGAAATTATCCACTTCAAGAGTGTTAGGGGTGAATAAAGGCGTAAGAACCAGCCATGAACCCGGTTGATGGTAACTCCAGAATTAAGGGATTTGATGGAGTATTCATCTCCTCGCTTATATTTAAAAACAAAAGGACCCTCCCAGATAGACTAAGCTTCTTACTCCTAGAAGTGATTTTATTTGGTAATACAGTATCATGTCTGATACTTAGAAGGAAGGAAGAGGGGACTAGCTCTCATTAGCTGCTTGGCCTTCTTTAGTGACAAACTTTACTAAGTTAGTCATAGCCTCTGATTGTAATCAGATGATGTGCTGGGCTAACTTTTTCATGGCTTGTTCATGAACAGTACTGTCAGAGGAAATATATTTGGCTAATAAAGCCAGCACCCCAGGTTCATGCCCATACAACACATGGAAAGGGGACATTTTGAGAATGCAATGGTAACTAATACGCTATGCCATGAGCATACTGGGTTGGTAGAGATCCCAGTGGAGAGGGTCTGAATTGGCCATTTTGAGGAGTAAAGAGACCAGGGTTCCGTTACCCTTTCTAAAGCCCCATTTTTGGATGATTGTAGGGGGCCAAGAAGAGTCGTTGTGTTTCCATGGAGGTGGCAAGGAGCTTTATCATTTGGGAGGTAAAGCCTTTTCTCCATAGTCACAAAGGAGGACCTGGGGGCAACCATGCCACATAAAGATATATTGATGTAAGAGGTCAAAAGTGGATTTGGAGGTCTGAGCGGGGATAGCAAAAGCTTCAACCCATTTGGTGAAATGATCAATATAAACCAAGATATAACGATTGCCCCTGGTATTCTGAGGGAGAGGATCTACCACATTTAAACTTATGGTGTGGAAGGGTCGTTGGGGCGTCATAGGCTGGTACTGATAACGGGTCTTAAAGATGAACTCTTTTTTTAACGTCAGACAGGCATCCAGGTTTTCAGCTATGATCTCCATGATGCCATCCCGGTAATACTGCTCTTTAATCCAATCATAGGTTTTTTGGACTTCGCCATGGCCCATGATAGTGTGAGACTCCAGGATCACAGGTACTCACTCTGACAGCCGTAGATAAGGCAACCAGTTTATCTCTGACTTTCTTATATAACTTCCCACTCTCCACCTTGGTGTTGCAGGAGTGCTGAGCTATCATCTTTTGTACTGGTTCATCTTCATCATCCCACGAGTCAGGAGCCATGAGAAGATCATGTAACTTCTCAGCTTCACTATCGTCTAAGTGAAGGACTGGCAGCTGGGTCAAACCATTGACATTCATGCGGCGCGTCTCAGCTCAGTGCTAAATGGACATATCATAGTGCTGGAGCTTCAAAGCCCAGCGTGTCAACCGCCCAGTGGGATCTTTCATATTCTGCAACCACTTCAAGGATGCATGATCAGTAACAACATTGAACGGAGTCCATATAGGAATGGACAGTAGTACTTTACAGTGAGCAGGACAGCCAGGCACTCCTTCTCAGTAACGCTGTAGTTGCGCTCAGCTTTTGAAAGAATTTTGCTGAAATAAACATAAGATGATTAACCTCATGCTCATACAATTGAGCTAAAATAGCTCCAACAGCTTAATCAGAGGCATCCAGGAACAACATGAAGGGCTTGCCATAGTCAGGCTGGTGGAGTGTTGGCCTTTTTTTATAGCTCTTCAGGGTCTCAAACGTGGCTTTTTGTTAAGCACCCTTTTGGAAAGGGGTTTTCTTAGCCAGGAGGCGAAAAAGAGGCTCTCTGAGCTGAGCGAATTTGGGAAAAATGATGGTAATAACCCAACATGCCCAAGGGTACCTGGATGTCGAGAAGAGTTTTGGGTGCTATCAGCTTGGATATTACTTTAACTTTATCTTTTAGAGGTTGAATCACATCTTTTGAGATAGCGTGGACAATGAAATCCAGCTTCTTATGAAAAAAAATACACTTGAAGTGCTTAGTTTGATATAGATGCCTACAAGCGTTAAAAAACTTCCTATAGGTGTGTGAGATGCTCGTTGAAAAGTCTTAATGAAAACTGTGATGTCATTAAGATATATGATCACACAGCTCAGCTTAAGATCTTGGATAATGTGATCCATTGCCCGCTGAAAAGTACATGCGCATTACACAACCACTGAGGTAGCCAAGTGGGTTGGAACAAACTCTTACTGCAGATAAGGGTACACTTATCTTGATCCTGTGGAGAAATGTCCATCTTCCAGTATACACTAGTTAAGTCCATGGCGAAAAAGAATTTAGACTCAGAAAATTGGGCCAGAGCGTCATCAATGCAGGGGATAGGGAACTATATTTATTTGTGAGGTTGGTTAATTTGAGGTAGTCCATCACTACCTGATGACCTCCACCTTTCTTCTTTATTAATAGGAGTAGGGACAATTAAAGGCTTTGGGAAGGCACTAGCAACCCAGAATCCAGCGCTGTTTGAGCTCCGTCCACATCTGTAGCTCCTCAATTTTTGATTTTAAGTAGGGTTTGGAGCGATATGGTGAGCCTCCACAACATCAATAGTATAAGCCTAACCTTTCATGTGCCCATAGTGAGTTTCAGATTTGGAGAAATTGTCACTATAGGCCTTGAGAAGGGTGTGGACTTTATCAAGCTCAGCTGGGGTTAGATCATTAGCGATATGAACAATAGGCAGGTTACATAAGGATTGATCAGCTTGTAAGCCCATACCCAACATAGACCCAATACAGTGAACTTGTTTAATGTCCTCAATAGGGACCAACAGGCCTCTTCCAATCTCCCAATGCTTTTTTATGGTCATGTCTTTCTTGGTAAGTGTCATGATTTTAACCAGATGGAATCCTCTAATGATTTAGCGTTATTTGGAATGATATAGACAATTCTGGCAGAATGGTTTATTGACTGAATTTTATGTTTACTGGTTCAATTGCTGGTTAATTGCTCCCCAATTTGGGTTGAGCCAAAATTAGTATTCTGCCAAGTTTGGTATTTAGGTTCAAGTGGGGCCAATTAGTGGCCCCAAACTAGTATAAGGATCACTGGCGACTAATAGCTGAGGATGATTCATTCAGTCTGCAGAATCAGTAATTGACACCAATGGCTATTAATGGTCCATTGTGGGATTTCTGGAAGAAAGCTGATTTATCGCTTCTAACATACGCTGCCTATACTGATAATCAGATGTTAATGGATCCAACAGTTATGAGCTCGAGGTAGCCAAAGTTGTTTCTGGTGCCTCATTTATTAAGATGTGATGTTGGTGAGATGCCAAGATATTCTGAGTCAAAGCGAGCAACTGAGTAGTTTATGATGCAATTATATCAACTTGAAGGTCAGATACAAATTTGACATTTATTTAGAATATTAATTTATATGGCTCACTGGTGACTTAAGGCCAAGGATGAGCCAAAACTAATTTGGCTATTGGGAAGGACGGAGCGAGAGGGTTGACGCCAGGGAAGAGATAAAGTAGAAGAAGAAGTAGAAGAAGAAGAGAAGTGGTTGGCTGGAAGAACTAGTGGAAGAGCCAATAGGTCAGCGATGGGCGCAGTAGCCCTTTTGTAAATAGTATAAATACCTGGCGCTTAACTTTTCTTTCTCGTTGCAAACACTTTTGCAACCCATTCAATTCAAGACTAAATCTAGTTTGATAATCTCATAGAGGGGATTAGTCTGAGCCCATGTCTGGGAGCAGTTGGGCAAGCAAGGCAAGAGGAGCAGGCGGAAGGCCCGCGGCCTCTAACGTTCAAAAACGCCCCGGAGAATCTGGCAGAATAGAAAAAAATCTAAAAAAAACTGGCGGTCACAATTTCCCCAGAGAAACTCGCGTCGCAAGCACGATGCAACCAGTACATCAACACGCCACATTCCCAGCCACTTTTGTCGGTGGAATTCGGAGTCTGTGTGTATCTGGACATCCAAAAAACGGCCCTATGGGAAAAATTTTGTGAAGATGTACACAAAATTTTCCTGACCGCGGTGTACATTGCACCTCACTCCATGTTGTGCGGTTGGCTGGACCTAGGTTTTGAAAGCAAAATAGCAGCAGATGAGGCTGCAGCAGTGCGCATAGTGGTCAACCTCCCCGAAGGGCAATGGGTCATCAAAACTAAACGCACCAGATGGACAAAATTAAACCAAATTTTCCTCACGTTTAACTTTTTGCCTACTATGGTAAAACGTGACATTTTGGAGCAACACCTGAAAGATGGTCTCGCCATATATGGCGAAATACAATCTTTCAAAATGCAACGTTTCACGCTGATGCCACATCTGTGCACTGGCAAAGCCATCGCAGTTCTGACCCCAACCGAGGAGATCACGAAGGACCTAACCCAGATCCCGCACTCCACCTTTATTGATATTGCAGGGCACACCACCCACCCATTCCGGGTAACCGTGGACAGCGCGCCCCCCATTTGCACCCACTGTGACACATTCGGCCATAAGGCGCACACGTGCCCCATCAAAGAGGGCGTCACATTCCAAGAGCACCCCTCGGTGGCCATGGCCAGCGGAGAGGCGCACTATGAACCAACTGCAAGCACCAAGGAGGCTTTCCCGTGGGGAGCACAAGGCTGCTACCTATTGGTAAAGCCCATCTCCCCGCAGGAGCGAAAGAAGGCTAAGCAGGCCCATAGGACTGCGGCCAAGGAAGCGGCCAAGGCCACCACCACCATCCCACACTCACAACTCCAGGAGGACATGGAGACCTTTGTGGCGGAAGCAACTCAGGAATCCATCACCCAATCAGATTGGGAGGCCCATGCCAAACAGGCCACTCAATCTGAGGATCCGATGGGAGATTTGATCTCACCCAATTGCTGCACCCAAGCCCCAGTTGAAACTGACTTGGGACCTATCCCAACCAAAAAATTTTTTTGCCCCACTCGACGGTGCACCAAACTTATCCGCACCACAAAAATTCGTCTGACGTTGGGAAAACAAAAAGCAAAGGCCAAAGCCAATGTGACTCTTTCTGCAAAAATTAACAAAAACCCTGATAGCATTGCTGCTAATACCCACACTGCTGTGAAGCCTGTGGGGACCTGGAAGAGGCTGGTGGGCCCGGAGGCCCACCCCCTCACACCTAAGGTGCAATGGGGGAAACCTTCACTCTAGGGATGCTGAATATCGCCGGACTCAAGGCCTCCCCATCCTGGGCTAGGAAACTGAGTTTTTTACAAAACAATTTACCTGTGGATATCCTGGCCATCCAGGAGTCCCACTGTCCACGAGGTTCCAAGGAAGCTTGGAAAACAATGCTCCTACCATCCCCATCCTTTTGGTCAAAGCATTGTGGGGTGCTAATTCAGAAAAACAATTTTTTTCAAATTTACATCTTCAGAAATATTCCTAAATGGCTGAGTGCTCGTTGTCACCTTCTCATGGGCTGATGTTGCACACACAATTGTCAACATTTATGCCCCAAACGGTGCACATGAGCGTCAGGAATTTTTCTCATCGGTCAAATCCCTCCCACTACCCCCCAATTCTTTCCTAATTGGTGACATGAACTGTTGGCTAACCTCACCAACGGACTGGTGGCTGCCCTCACCCCACGCCCCACAGGGTCACGTAGAACTATGCATTCTAAAAGCCACCCTTGGGTTAATGGATGCGCTGCCATGACATGCCCCACTGCTTGAAAACATGACGCGTCCCCACGTCCACAACGGCCAACTAAGGTCCATGACCTGCATCGACCTTATTCTAGCGCCAGCGAAATTCCAACCCCACATCTCCCACTTCAAAACAATGAAAATGGAATTCTCCGACCATCGACTGGTCTCAATAACATACCACTTACCCGTCACAGTTGCAAAGGCCCCACATTGGTGCAAAATCCGCCCCCTAGAGCTCGCGTCACCAGGATTTTCCATGTGGGTGGAAGAGGCAACTTTGGCAAAATTGTTTGTTGCACCGTTTTGCACGGACCTCATTTCCACATGGGCAACTTTCAAAGAAGACACCATCCGCCACTATCGCCATCTCTCATCCAGACGCTCATGAGCCACATTGGCGGTTATATCGCGTGCACTGGCAGAATTGACCCACTTGGAGTCCAACATTCCAGCCTCAGGATATAGCCCCTCATGGGGCCAGAAGTGGGCGGAGGCAGCCGCCCACCTCAACGCACTCAAAAGACAACACAAACATCAGGTTTGTGTTCAGTACAGGGCCACATGCATCACTAAAGGTGACAAGTGCACCGCATACTTCTTCAAAAAATTTTTTGCACCACGCCAGAGTGTGGCCTGCACACAGGTGTGAAGATCGGATAATTCTATTGTGGACACACCGGCTGAAGTGGCAATCAAAATGCAAAGATATTACTCCGAGTTATACCAAGCTGAACCAATTCAGCCAGCTGAAATGGCAGAATTTCTCAACTGAGCTCATATATGCACCATTTTCCGATATCTGGAAATAATGAATTTAATTACTCTGAACAAATTATGGACTACCATTCACGGTGCGCCAAACCAAAAATGCCCAGGCCCAGATGGCATTCCATATGAGTTCTACAAAAAATATCTAAATATATATCCCCATTGCTGCTAGCCTCACTCAACCAAAGCCTGTTGGAAATGTGCCTCCTACCAGGAGGACATGAGGCCTTTACGGTCACACTCTTCAAGAAAGGGGATAGGCTAGACTTAGCCAACTGGCGCCCCATTTCTCTAACAAACACAGACACCAAAATTTTAACTAAAATCATAGCTAACCATTTAGGGACTGTAGCATCTGCCACCATCTCCCCAGAACAATTTGGTTTCATCCCCAGAAGGTCGATTTGGGATAACGTGCACTCTGTGGCTAATGTGTGTCAGTCCACAGCCTCTGGGGCACTTGTATTCTTGGACCAACAAAAGGCCTATGATAGAGTAAACTGGGAATACCTTAGGGCCTGCCTCCAACAATTCCACCTACCTCCCCGCTTCATTAACTGGGTGATGCTGCTCATGGAATCTGCAACAATGGCAGTGCGCGGCCCAGGTTTCCTAACGGAAGTAGTCCATCCTCAAAGGGGCCTGCGACAAGGGGACCCCCTCAGCCCACTCTTATACAACTTCAGCCTTGACCCACTACTGCGAAATGTGAATGCCCAACTCACTGGGGTCCATGTGCCAGGCCAAACCCCAGTCAAGATAATGGCATTTGCTGATGATTGCGTGGTGGGGGTGTCTAATAACAAAGATGCACGCGCGCTTGAAGCCCTCATCCAGGAATATTCCCGGGTAAGCAACGCGGCACTGAACGCCTCCAAAACTGAAATCATCCTCCTTGGTCGGTTTCAGAACTGCTGGGCCCCAGCAAGTAGTTCCCAACCTGGCCCATCTGCTCGCCCACGTCCACGCCTTACTAACTCAAACACCGCTCCACTGGTGCTCCCCTTTGTGCCACGACCTACCATAGGACTGGTACGCCATCTGGGCGTGTGGTTGGAGGCAGGTGGATACGCGTCAGCAGTAATGGAGTGCCATATACTGGACAACGTGATGAAGCGAATTGCCTCTCTCAGAGCCCACCCTACTACCCTCACTGGCAGGGTTGTTCTTGGGAAACTCTATGCTCCTATCCAAAGTCTGGTTCGGAGCCCATGCCATCCCCTTCTCCCCAAGCTTCTTCAAATCCCTGTATGCTTTGCTACAAGGTTGGCTTTGGTCAGGCCGCCCTCCACCAGTACGGCTAGAGGTCATGTTTGGCCCTCATCATCATGGTGGCATGGGCCTACTTGACTTCAAAGCCCATGCCGCCAAGATCCTGGGCACCTGGATTGCGGCCGTCACTGCTCCTACACTCCCATCCCAACACTGGTCCCGCGCGGCTTGCTCCAACTTCTCCCGAGCCTTGGGCCTCAACAATCCAACAAACCCCCACTACCTGATAAAATACCTCGCATCACACACATCGGCCACAGGTCCTCACGGGACCAAAACCCACTACAAACGAATCCTAATCTCTCATGCAAAGCGCAGAGTGGAGAATTTGTATTAGTGGACATACAACCCAAAGAGGCCACCCCTCTCCTCAGTTCACACAAGAGGTACAGGGGCTCCCCATCCATGATGGTGTGATCCCCATTCGACCCCAAGTCCTATCCAGGGTGGACTACCTGGACATGATGGACATCCCTTATTCCACTGAGACCCAATAGACTATCTGGAAATATGCACACCATTCTCTGTTGCAGCCTCAAGTCCGCTCCCATGTGTGGCGCTGCCTGAGGCGGGTGTATCATACAGCTGAGCGCTCTAATGCTTTATACTCATCCTGTGTCGTGTGTGGCCAGTATGGAACGCTGTTTCACCGCCTGGAGAAGTGCCCCACCTCTAAAGTAATATGGCGCGAAGTCCAACGTCTGCTAGGCCAGGATCAAACACATCCCTTCAGTCTGTCAAGAGATATGTTTGCTTCATCAATGGCCTCCCCCTCCCACCCTCCCTCCATGCTCTGGTGGTTGCAATCGCCATGTGGACTATCCACACGATTGTCTTGGATGCCATCGCAGGCTCCACCCCCACCCTCCCTGAAGCTGTCCACAGATTCTGGTCTCATTTGGTGGATCACTTTCAAGCGTGGATGTTTGGATATCTCCCACCGCGTCACCAATAGCTGGTCTCCTCCTGGTTCCCAGTCTGGTATATCAAATCAGACCCCTTCCTCCACACGTGCTCAATAGTGGCTACGTCCCCTACACACGTTCCCTCCCCCTTCCCATAAGTGGCGTTCCCGCTGGCAACAAGAGATAGCATCGCTTCTCTGGGGTGCCTCCCCTGGTACTAAGTTTTGTCTCGTCTGAGTCATATTCGGAAGTTTCCATCCCATGGTCAGCCTTCCCCGCAATAAATTTAAATTTAAATAAATACCTGGCGCTTCCTTCTCAATAAAGATCTCTTTTTGCCTATTCTACCTATTGTTATAAGTTTATAATTTATTTTGTTAGTTAGGGATAAGGCTAGGGGATCCCCAAAATGGTGCAGGTGACACGCCAAGGGGTTAGCCAGCGCTGCTAGCCCCACGCCTAAGGTGAAATGGCAAGGGCTGACCAGTCTTCATACTGGTTAGCCTGCCAACTAACAGAGCCCATAGTCAAATTTCCGACAGTAAGGTTCCCCAGAAGGAGATTAATAGGTCATTTATAAGCTAGATTTAGCACGCCTGACAAGACTCTAGGATCAAGAGGGCTAAATCCATTAATGCTGATTAAATGAAATAAGTAATTTTGGGGATTTATAAGGTAATCTTAGTGTCAACTACCCATTGTTCACTCGCCTTGATTAATACCTATTTGGATGAATAAAAGAGGATACCCTCATCTCTTTTGCTTCAACATAAAAATAAAAGCCAAATTAAATTTTAAAAATATAAAAAATCGCTGCTCAATTGAGCATATACTTACAAATGTCAATGCTCTCAACGCCTGCTATCCCAGCTTGGGGTGGTGGTGCGTTACCATCTGGCATATTTTGGCTGCCACCAAAGCACGCCTGTGCTGGCTCTTCTAGCCCCTCTAACGCTACTGGGCGTTATATCCCCCTTGGGACTTGTCTTGCCACCTCACAAGATCCCAGGCGGTGCTCTGGAGCCCTTTGGTGCTTCCATGGAGCAATTTGCATTTTGGCCTTCATAATATATGGATCATCTTCCCATATGCAAGTGTGGCCAACATTGAGATAGCCATGGCAGTGTTTAAAACCACTTTCATTAATTTTCGCCTATAAGGGGTATTTCAACCTCAGCTTCTATTCTGTGACTGATGCAATAGCAGCATCTAACCTGCCGTTAATCTTTAAAAATATTCCCCTTCCCACCATTTGCACCTGGCTTCCAGATGAGGCCACTTTAGTGGTCCAGTACACTGGGTTGCCCTCCCACCTTTCCCCTAAATGCCTCCACCATGAGCTCACGGAAGGTTTAGCCATTTACTGTGCAGACCCCATGTTGCAGTTCGTGGTTCTCAATGGGGCAGATCATCTGGAAGGGCCTCATGCCTTTGCAACAATCCGCCCTTTTCATAACAACACCCATCTTGCGATTCCCACCACAATGTGATCATATCCGCCCCTGACCACCCATTCTGGGTGCATGTCAAGAACAGCCATGCCATTTTCCCCTTGTGCTTTTAACTCGACCATTCAAAGTGCAAGTGCCCTGCAGTTTCCGCCTCCACTGATTCCGCTGCTCCCCTCCAGTGTCAGCTTAGCTGCAGACATGCCAAATTTTTTTGAGTGGGTCTTGATTCTCCTGCACCCAACCTCAGAAAATTCTGGCATGGCTTTGAAAGCTGCAGCCAATCAAAATTTTAAACATTTTATAAATTTGGTCAATTTACAGCAACCTGAGACTATGGCTGAAACAGTTTCAGCTGAGCTGACATGGTCAACAGTTTATGACCAATCAGGTACACCCAACTTGCCAACTCAAGGTGGCTGGGCCAGCGTTATCCAAATTAAATCCTTTCCGTTTCTCAATTGGAATGGTGAAAGTTAATGGCTATAATGTCCAACTGGATTTTGCATTGAGGAAAATTTTTTGTCAATCCTCCCAATTTGCGTTACTGCCATATTAATTCTGAAAACGGTTATCCATTATATAATAATATATAAAATGGCGGTCAAAGCTACTGCTGCTCCTGCCAACGTCCTACTCTACCAGCAACTCCATGGGGCAATGGAACCCATGGTTGAGGGGTATTCCTATCCCCAATTTCCCTCATGATTTTGAGGAGGATGCGAAGTATGAAATTGAGGAGTTTTCTTTTATGCAAGTCACGCTTGCATCATTACAACAAAAACTTCTCTTTTTGACCCCAATTGTCCTGAAACCTGCCAGTGCTTTAGGTCATTTACTTGTGTACCTGCTTTTATCACTTTTGCTGAGCATAAACTTGCTCAATATGTTGAGGCAATGGACACTGACAGCCTCATTGATAAAGAAAACCCTCAACTATACCTCCTTATGCCACATGCTGCTGATGTTCCTACCCCAATGTTGTCTACCATGGTCTTCCAGCTAAAGCGGGCGCTGGACAAAAGTTTCCCCAAAACTTTCTCACCTTCTGATATGGCTTCCTAGGCTGTTAGCTGAGGTGTATAATAGGATTTTTTTGTTTCTAATAATCCCTTTGTTTGGCCCATTTGCAAATAAAGATGCGTGGTGACGCCCTTTTGGGTTAGGCACCACTAAAGCTAAAAAAGAGGAGGATACTCTTTAGGGCGTCCACTGAGTGAGGCAACATTTTTGTATTCTTCCCACAATTGAATATTGTAGGGATAAGGCGGAGGAGGGGTACTCAACTGTGCAAGCTTATTTTTTTATTATACTATAATTGTTCAGAATTAGAGAAACCCCATAGTTAAGCAGGGTGAGAAAGGCCTACTTTAAGTTAATGATACCTTAATGCTCAAGCATAAACTGTGTGCCAATGAGTAGATCATAGGTATTGTTTACCAAGGCCACCGCTGGGGCTGACAAGGTGAACTTCTCTTTTCTTAGCACTAGTTTGACTAACTCAAAAGGGGGAGCCGCCTTGCATCTTTATTAGCATTTGAGCCAAACAAAGGGATTATAATAGTTAATAAAAATTTCCAATATAGACTTTAAGTTGTCAACATAGGAAGCCATATCAGGTGGTGAGGAAGCCTTTAGGAAACTTTTGTCTGGCTCCACTTTAGCATGCGGACCATAATGGACAACATTGGGGTAGGAGTATCAGCGACATGTAGCATAAGGAGGTATAGTTGTGGGTTTTTGTTGTTTATGAGGCTGGCGGTGTCCATTGCCTCAACATGTTGAGAAAGTTGATTCTCAGTGAAAGTAATTAGAGCAAGCACACAAGTGAAAGACTTTATGCAATGGCAGTTTAAGAGAAATTATGGCCAAAAAGAGAAGCTTTTGACGCATTGATGCAAGTGTAGCTTGCACCAAAAGTGAGCTCCTCAATTTATATTTTGCATCCTCATCAATATCATGGGGGAAGTTTGGGATAGGAATATCCTCCAGGAGGGGTTCCATCGCACAATGAAGTTGCTGGGGGAGTAGGGTGTTGGCAGGGGAAGCTGAGGTGTCAATTGGCATTTTATTTAAAATTTTATAATTATATAAGACCTTGTTTTCTATGGAAACGGCAAGAGTGAAAATCAAGAGGATTAATAAAAGACTCCTCCAAATTGAATTTGGCTTTCCATTAAATGGCCAGTCGCTATCATTGATCCAGTTGAGACATTTAAATGGATTAAGCTTGGCCAATGCTGAGCCAGCCACCAGAATTGGAGCGGTGACAGGGGTTGATTGGTTGTGGACAGTCAATCATGGCAGCTCAGTCAAAATTGTCTCAGCCACTGACTCAGGATTTCGCAATCCAGTCAAATTGCTCAAATTTTAAAAAAATTTAAATTTTGATTGGCTGCCACCTTGGAAGCAGCGCCATAATTTTCTAAGGTTTGTGGCATGGGGATTGAGCCCCATTAGAAAATTGGGGCAAAATGGACGCCAACCCAATGCTGTAGGGAAGAGAAGTGAAGAAGAGGAGAAAGCTGTAAGACGCTTGCAGTTTGAGTGATCAAGCTTAAAGCAAAAGGGGCAAATGGCGCAGAATTTTTAACATGCACCCAGAAATGGTTATCATGGGTAGATCTGATCACGGTGCAGAGTGGATTCTCAAGATGGGAATATTGATGAAATGGGTGGATTATGCAAAGGTGCAAGTCCATGCCAGATGGTCTGCCCATTTGGATCTACAAACTGCAACATGTGGTCTGAGCCATAAATGGCCATATCCTTTGTGAGCTCATGGTGGAGGCGTTTGGGGGAGAGATGGGAGGGCAACCTGGCAAACTGGACCACCAAAGTGGTCTCATCTGGGTTTTGGGGTTCAAACAGTGGGGGCAAGATTTTTTTAAACTAATGGTAGCTTAGCTTTTGCTACTGCATCAGCTTTAGAGTTGATGCCGTAGATCAAAATACCCCTTGAAGGGGCGAAAATTGATAAACCTGATGGGTTTGTACACCGCTGTGACCATATTGATGATGGACGCGCTTGTATATGGGAAGAGATTCCCATTTTTGACTCAAAGGCTGAAATGCAAATTGCCCTGTGGGAGCACCAAAGGGCTTTGGAGCACCGCCTGGGAGCTTATGAAGTGGTAGTCAAGTTTTGAGGGGACATAACGCCCAGTCACATTAGGAGGGCTAGCAGAGCCAGCCTGGGCGCGCTTTGGTGATGGGTGAAGTGTGCTAGATGGCAGTGCACCAATACCCCAAGACAGGACAGCAGGGTTGATTGCATTGACATTAGTAAGTTTTGCTTCAATTGAGCGGTCATTTTTTGTATTTTATTTAAAAAATCTAAATTTGGCTTTGATTTAGTTATTGAAGCAAAAGAACAAGATGAGCTTCTCAAAAAGAATGGGCAGAGAAGAGTAGGCTCCAATGGAGTGGGTGCTATTTGGGCCTGCAGTTCCATATTTTTTGCTGTCGAGGTCAGGGGCCAGCTTTATTTTTTAATGAGTTTGGTTGACACAATGTTCACTGAGAACCAGTATTGAGGATAGCCCTAACCCGCACTCCAATGACAACAACCTCCACTTTGGATAAGGTTCCACCCAAGTTGGGGGAAAGAGCGAGGGCCTCCTTTAGATGGAAAGTAGAGGAAAATCTTTTAGCAGTCTCAGGGTATTTATCTTGAATAGTCTACAGGGTATGAACACACTGGGTGGATCAGATCAGTGTGGAAATGAGCTGGTCAGCGTCACTGGCAGTGTCAGTAATTTCAAGACCCTCAACACTTGCCAAAGATAAGCTTTTTAGGGAGATCTTAGCATAATCCACTATCTAGGAGTTCAACCTGTCAGGTACTTCCACTTCAACTGGGGCTCCTAAAACATAGTGAACCACTTCTTCACAACCCCTTCAGATTTGTCATTGGTGGGTTATCAATTCATGTCAGGGAGTCAACTGGCTGGGAAGTACGTTCAGGGCTTCCTTTGTTGAAAGAGAGGTCCTTAGGGAGTTCATTTACCCAGTTAACCTTTTGAGGAGATGTTGTAATTGGTACAGCTCTGCATTTAGCCTTTAACATAGGCGGTTTAGGCTGCCCCATGGCTACAAGTTTTAAGCTAGAGATGACTAAATAAGAGGTTGAGGGAGATAGTGACATTAGTTTAGATGTACGGGACAATTGATCCACTGTTGAGATTTTTCCCCAAATCCCAGCTGGCTAGATTACCAGGGACTGCTAGGGGAAAATCTCTTAATGTGAGGTGAATTGGATATCGGTTGACCCTAATTTAAGGGCAGTTATGTGTGTGGGATTATAGGATGTTACCTGATCAGATCCGTTGAGGATCAATCTGGATGAATGCTTAAGGTCTTGTCAGGCAGAGTTGCTGACGAAATAGGGGCATCTTATAGTTGGATAACTATCAGATGTACCAATTGGGATCAGTCAGGTTATATCACCAACCAATTGGGAATTCAAGTAGTATGTTGTGAGGTGAGTGATGTTGCCTGCAACTAGAAAATTAATCAGTTGGTTCGCGATCTCCTTAATGGGTAACAAGTCCCATTACCTAAGTAGGTCGCTTGTCAAATATGGTTATTTTACTTGTATAAAGAGGAAAACTTTAGGGACACATTTTCTGACTCTTTCCATTTTAGGTCTTAAGGATGTCCAAAGACAAAATCCTATCCAGGAGGGGAAGACCATCACTGCTGAGATGAGGATAAGCGATTCAACGCCAACGGCTGCCATTTGATTGAGGAGTTGCCAACCAAGGATTGGGCTCCAAATTCCCCATTATAAATTCCCTAGAATTCACTAATAAATAAAAATAATTTGCCAGATCATGATTTATTCTATCACAAATTATCACTTTTACTAGAGCATTAGCTTAATAAACTTTATAAGCATCCATTTGTTCTATTCTTTCTCTGGAATATTATTTGCTGTGTGCAATAATTGGGAGACTTTTTAAGATTAAGAGTAAGGATCTGAGCTGGGATCCAGAGAAGAAGCTGAATCAAATAAGGGATTGCTACAGATTGTGTGATGAACCAAAGAAACTGTAAACAGGGATCTAAAAGTAGATTGAGTTAGGCAGTATGAGGAAACAAATCCCTATCTAAAACATTATAAGTATTTCAAGAGGAAATACTGGCCAAGCGTTGGATTGAAGTCTAATACTTCCATTCAACTATATTAATAGTCGCAATAATATTATCAAATGATTATATCAACTATCATACAATGTGGACGAATTGCACAAAACCTGAACCTGTGAAAGTTATATTTATAGGGGTCACTGGCCGAAAATAATCAGATAACCTATATATTTTTACAAAGTGGTGCTCACTACAGGGGTGTAGTTGAGTAGAAGAATTTAAAGTGATGTCATATAAAGACAAGATAAGAAAATTATGGATGGAGTTGGAAACTGTTAATCAGAATGCCCCTGAACTCAGAAGATCATTGAGAATTTGCAGCATCAGAAGAAAGAGCTGTCAAGATAGAGGAAGGGATTGTTAGTATCATGAATTTTAGAATTGAGTTACTTTGAAAAGTAACATCATTAAAAGAGAAAAAAGGGGACTTAATTCAAGAAGTCTTATTTCTAAAAAACGGAGTGTGAAGCAGATTGTGTTTGTTTAAGAGCATTCAGCGCTGATATCAAGTGTCTGATTAAACAGGTCAAGGAGTTAAAGCCTCACAAATGCGATTGTGAGCTATATGTGGTGACTGATGCTGAAGAAAGATTACCTATAAAATAATCGGGAAGATGACTCCCTCAAGAAACATGCTGCCCTCTTTTATCATTATTTTGAATGTGACGCCCAAAATCGCTCCCCCAAGTGAGCCAAGTAGCCAAACCCAGAGTGGTGGCTAGAAAATCCTTGGTAGAATTCAAAGCGACATTGAAATTGCTGAATTTCCATTGGGATAATACCCAGCGTTTTTCCAATTGTCAATATGACAATTGCGGATATGGCAATCATCAAAAGGCATTGCTGGTGATGAATTGCCTAGATACCAATTGTCAAAACCTAGTGTTGCCCCACCTGGAGGGGGACAGCTGGTTGTACGCAGAGGCCAAAGCAGTCATTATGCAGGAATTTGGAAGCCCGACGCATATGTAAAAGCACAAACAAGGGTTTATGGGAATCTAATTCCATAAAGTTGAATCTTTAGCGAGCTTTGCTAATCATTTCTACCAGGGATTGAAAATCCTGGTTGGAGCAAAGGTGCTGGACAATTTTGATTCCAGAATTTCATTACAATTAGCCCTTTGGCCCTACCATGATTTGCATCAAATAATGTCTTCCATGTTCATGACAGAAATTACTACCTCTCAGATGGTAGACAATTTGAAAATCTTGGGAGCAACCTTTAGTCCCAAACAGAAGTTTCAAATTAAACCCAGTACGAAATTTAAGTCCCATGAAGGGGAATGAGGGAGCTAAGGAGATGAACAACCAGACTGTTCTGGGGAATAAGCCTGAAGGCCTGAAATGGATTAATAATAAGAAGAAAGTCTGTTATTAATGTGGAGGAAAGGGACATTTTGCTGTACATTGCAAGAAACCCAAGGATCAAATCAACGTGATCCAAGCGAAAGAGTCTGCAACTGCAAAGGAGTCAGAAAAAGGGCCTGCAGCCTAGTCAGGGAATAGTCTAGAGCTGTGGATAAGCCTGTTCCTCCCAATATTATGCATGAGAAAATTGACATCACTGATCTGTTTATGGATGAATATGCACAGTATCAACTGTATCGAGCGGTCAATTTGGACATAAACGCGGTAACAAGATCCAGGGCAAAGGGGATTGACCCCAAGATAATTAAGGAAGTTGCCTGGCCATACATCAGACAACTAGTAAATAAGATTCAAGCTGCAGCTAGTCCTGAAGAATTGACCAAAGTTCAATTAGATGAGAAGAACCTTTCAATCCCCCTCAGCGCAATCAAGGAATCATTTACTGATTTATCAGTGCAAATCATTCACACCCTCGATTTGGCTAATAATGCTGTTATACACTCAGTAAATACTATCTTACAATACTCTGAGTGTACATATATAGATATACTAGTGAATTGAGTACGGGTGAGGGTGATTGTTGACAGTGGAGCGCCCAATTAATATTGTCTCGACCAAGGTGGTGAAAAGGATGAAGATTTCGCCTGAATTGGAACACAAGGAGGAGTAAGGGACATCTGGGCTGAATAACACCATCTCATGCGGAGCGTATAGTACTTTACCACTATGATTCAGATCCTTGGTGGTATCTGCACCAGCAATAGTTTTTGCCAACCAAAACTAGGACATTATGTTTGGGATGTAATTTCTATGGAAGTATGGAGTTAAATGTAACTTTGAGGATGATACTTTGAACATAATGGGTCAGACGTTACCATTGGTCTATCAGAAAGATAGTGAAGCTTCACTGAGTAGTAGATGTAACTTCATCAACCTGATATAAAATTATGGCATTGTCCCAATTCAATACCAACTAGTTGGTCAGAAGCAACGAGAAATGCCAACAGAAATCCTAGAAAATTGGTGAATTCCACTGAGGATCAAGAATGTGAAAACCATACCACCGATATCAAATATGATAATTGACATGGGGTTGACATTAAAGATACTGGAGATGCTGTATGGGGAGGTCAGAAGCCCCTGGAAGAAGTCCAGAGTAGATCTTGGTGGCTCCTGAAATGATAATTCTGGGCCATAGAGAAATTCGCGTTCTCCTGTCAAATTTAAGTAGAGAACTGATTAAGATTGAGAAGAATCAGATAGTCACATTTGTTCATCTAATCCCAACGGCTGAACTAAGGAAATTACACAATTTTGAGACCCTCAACGAGATGGGATTATCAGCTGGGGTAACTGAGAGTATCAACCTATTGGTTGATTGAGAGCAACTTGCTGATCTGACAGAAGTCCAGCAAGAGGAGGTGCTCAAATTTCTCAAAAAGTATCAGGAAGTATTTTTCCATGACAACCATAATTTGGGATGTGTAAGATATGTGATCCACAAGATCAGTACCAGGTAAAAATTTGCTGATCAGGATGAGGCCAATTTGAGTGCATTTTTCTTTCTCATAACAATCATTTTAGTTACTACGATTTGATGCGAACAGCAAATTTGGATAACCACACACAGGAAAGATGGGCGACTTTATCAATAAAAATAATACAACATGGGCGAGTGTCACGGTGAGAGGTGCACTTAAAGGTGCAACTAAGGGAAAGAAACGCCCTGGAGGGGGACCAGGAACCCAATCCACAAAGAAATTGCAAACTCAGACACCATCTGGGCTTATGGTATTCACTGTAAAGCACGCGCAATATATGTACATTCAGTTCAACCAACCCTTATCAAAGGTGGAACATTGGATCAGACTCTTCCTTGGGGATGAGTCACCGACCCTGTGGGAGAAAACATGTGAGGCACAGCCCTCACTATTCCCTCACGCGGTGTATGTAGCCACCAACAACATGGGCTGCAGCTGGATTGATATTGGTCCAAAACAGCCAATAAAGCCGATGCCGCAGCAAAAGTCTGTGTGGAAATTGCCCTCCCCAAGGGCTAAAAAATTGTGCGCACTGCGCGCACCAGATGGAACAAAGCAAAAACTTTGTTCATCTCTTTTGACTCACTCCCCACCAAACTTCCTCATAAGGTAATCAAGGAGGAGCTCCGCAAAGGTCTTGTGGCCTACGGAGAAATTCAGCAACTTGAATTACAGCAATTTCACCTGATGACCAACCTGTGCACAGGAAAAGCTATCGCTGTAATCAATTCCTTCCCAGAAGTGGAAGAGGACTTATCCAGAATTCCCCGCACAGCAGAATTTCACTTCAAAGATTGGGGCCAGTCACCGGCTTTCTGAGTTACACTGGAACGTGCACCGCCCATTTGCAACCACTGTGGCTCAGTGGGCCACAAGGAACACGCATGCCCTGTGAAAGAGGGCTTAATGGAAAATGACTATTGTGAGGAAGCAATGGACGAAGATAATAAAAACTTTGCCAAAATAACTGATGGTCACCACCCATTCCGCTGGGGTGAAGATGGACTATACTCCATCGTGGACCCATTACAAGAAAACAACGTAAAGTGGCTAAAAAGCCTGCAAGCGAGCAGCGGCTGAAGCGGCGGCACATGCAGAGTCCACCATTAACACCAGACAAATTTGGGAGGATATTTCAGATATTCACCAAACCAACCAATCAGAACAATATGCCCAGGTCAAAATTTTTCACAGTAACCTGACTGATTCAAAAAGCGACATCAGTCATGCACATACTGAGGAACAATGTAACCACAATTTGGGTGAAAATGCGGTGCACAATTCACCAAAGTTGAACCTCAAAAATTTAAAATCCAATCAATAATCTGCATCAAATCAACATGAGACCTGTGCAGTAAAAGTTGATGCAAATGCAAAAAAAACACAATTCCATTGAATTATTGGGTCAGATCAAGGGAACCAACAATGGCAGTGAAAGAGTTGGAGTACAGACGCGGAGCATGGCCAAAATGAGCCATGGTGGGATAGAGCCAGAGGGCCCTCCCAACCGCTCCTGAGGCGCTGCGGGCACCTCAGTGTCAATAGGGACACTAAACATTGCGGGAGCCAGGGCTCATACGTCCCAAGCCAAAAAGCTGGCATTCATGCGAAAACCTCTTGTGGACATCTTGGCCAACCAAGAAACCCGCTGTCTACAAGGGGAAGAAGAATCCTGGTCAACCAGGGTCGCACCATCACAATCAGTATGGACATCTCACTGCGGGGTGATCATCCAAAACAACAAAAAATCTAAAATTACAAATTTGTCATCACACTTACATGGTTGAATCCTGGTAGCAACAATCACATGCCAAGAGGAAATAATTTTGATAGCATGTATCTATGCACCATGCACTGCAACTGAGAGAAGACAAATTTTTGAAAACATTTTTACTCTCACCCTCCCACCAGATACCATTATGTTAGGCGATTTTAACTTCTGGGATAGCCCCAATATGGATCGATGGCCTAATCCCAGGGGATAGCCACCTGGACACATTGAATTCCGCACAATGAAGGCATCTCTTGGCTTACAGGATGCTCTTTCCCCCAATTCACCACTCCTTCCCCGCATGACGCGGCCCAACATATGTGAGGGAGCGCTCATATCAATGAGTCGCATTGACCACATCCTCATCCCACAATCCCACCACTCAAGAATCTCTAAATTTACAACAAAAAAGATCAATTTTTCTGACCACCGATTGGTTATGGTGAAGTTAGCGCCAACCCAATCCCACACACAGGTGTCGCCTTGGAGAAAGCTTCACCTGGAAAATATAAAATTGCCTGAGATATCTGACTGGGTTGAAAATGAGTTTACAAACCCAGAATTCACAGCCGCATCCACTTAGGATCCCATTGGAACATGGGAAAATTTCAAAAAGGATTTAATCAACAAAACCTGACATATTGCATCATGTAAGTACACCGCGGACATGGCCACAATCAAGCGTACCTTGGCAGAACTAGACCACCTGGAAATAATCTCCGAGATCTGGCTATAGCCCTAACTGGGGATGAAAATGGGCAGAAATTTCTGCCCAACTTAAAAACCTAATCTTTGAACACCAACACAGAATCAAAGTATCAAACAAAGGTAAGTTCATAAAGGAAGGCGAAACCTGTTTGACATACTTTTTCCGCCAATTCCACTCCCGCAAAAACCAACCCATGTGCACACAGATCCACAAGACCAACGGCACCATGGCAACTGACCCTGAGGAGGTCAAGGCGGAAGTACACCGCTATTACACCGAATTATATTGTGAAACTCCAACAGATTCACAAAAAATTAAAGAATTTATACAAACTGTCGAGATACAAAGTACACCACTGAATTACAATATACTTTCCCTTATTACACGGGAGGAGCTTTGGGAGACAATTCTCAGTACACCACATATAAAATGCTCAGGGCCTGATGGGATACCCTACAAATTTTACAAAAAATATTTTCAACAAATCGCCCCCCTCCTATTGGCGTCTATGAACCAGAGCTTATTGGAAACACGCCTATTACCAGGAGGCCATGAATCCTACGTTATAACCTTGTATAAAAAGGGTGACAAGTTGGACCTGGCCAACTGGCGCAAATTGCACTCTACAACACTGACACAAATTTTTTTAACAAAATTTCTATCAGCTAGATTAGGCGCAATTGCATCTGATGTCCTATCACCCAGCCAGTTTGGGCTTATACCAGGGCGTTCAATCTGGAACAACATTCACCCTGTTGCAAACATTTGCCAATCCAAAGCAACTGGTGCCCTGGTCTTCTTGGATCAGGAAAAGGCGTATGACCGTAATAGCTGGACATACCTAAAGGAATTCCTACATGCCTTCAAACTACCACCAAGAATCATAAAATGGGCGGTGCTCCATACAGAATCTGCAACCATGGCTGTATGCGGCCCTGGATTCCCAACAAACAAGATTAAATCACACAGAGGGCTCAAACAAGGGGATCCCCTTAGCCCACTACTATACAGTTTCAGCTTTGACCCACTCCTCCAAGTAACTGACTCGCGTCTCATGGGGATAACCGCACAAGGACAACCAACAGTCAAGATACTGGCCTTTTCGGATGACTGCATAGCAGGTATAGAAAACAATAAAGATGCCCAACAGCTGGAACGCACTCTAGAGGAATACTCCAAGGTGAGCAATGCATTGCTCAACAAAAGAAAGACAGAAATCATCCTCTTAGGCAAATACACAAACAACTGGGCCACAACATCAGAACCTCATACCAACACACGAAGAAAAAACTCAATCATTTTACCCTTCACATCACCTCCTACAACCAATTCTGACCGCCACTTTGAGATATGGCTGGAAACAGGGGGTATGCCAATGAGACAATTGAAGACAATCTACTACAGTGCGTGTCTACTGCGTCGCCTCCCTCAAGGGAAGAACTCCAGGACTAACAGGATGAGTTACAGATGCTAACTCGCTCATCCTATAATACTGTGGTACCAGGCCCACGCGATAGCCTTCTCACCTACCTTTATAACCTCAATCCGCGCGCTTATCCAGGGCTAGCTGTGGCCTGGCTCTCACCCTCCTATACAGATGGAAACACTATTTGGCCCACGTTTAAGCGGAGGCATGGGACTAATAGATTTTGAGAGCCACGCCAATCACATCCTAGGTACCTGGATAAAGGAAATCCTTGCTCCAGACCTCCCGCAACAACATTGGTCCAGAGCAGCAAGGACTAACTTTGCACAGGCGCTCAAATTAACCAACCCACATAGTCCACCCAGACTACTTTCATACCTTGCTAAGCACCCTACTGCAACGGGTCCTCCTGGAACCTCTCCTTATTTCAAACATATCCTCTGAACTATCCGCCGTATGGAATGGACCATAGAGAACATGGGTACTATACAGGGAAGAGGACGACCCAGCCCCCAATATAAATTAAGAAACCCAGAAAACCACCCCCAGAGGGATATGCTCGCCATAACCCCAAGCATAGCTAGGATAGAATACCTAAATATGTTGGACATTCCCTATGATTTAACCACACAGAAGGCAATGTGGAAAATGACTCACCACCCACTCCTACAGCCAAGGATAAGAGCAAACGCCTGGCGCTGTCTGAGAAGGAACTATATGATGGCGGACTGTTCTAACTCCCTCCACAAAACATGTGAAGTATGTGGAGGGGAGGGATCCCTACATCACCGCCCAGAAACATGCCCCCCAACCAAAGCTATATAGCAGGAAGTCACACGCCTGCTCAAGATCCAAAATGAACAGGAATTCTCGATATCAGAGAGCATCTTCGCGCTCCAGATCGAGTCACCAATCCCATCCACACTCCATTCCCTAATAGTACCCATTGCAATGTGGACAATACACACAATTGCATTAGATGCGTTCAAGGGCACGGTCCCAACCATTCATGGGGTTATTAACAGATTCTATGTCCACCTACTGGAACACTTCTAAGCCTGGCTTTATGGATACATGAAGCTGAGGCAGCAAAGGCTCATAGAGTCATGGTTCCCACTCTGGTTCCTCCACACAGACCCTTTCCTTCACACCTGTTTCATAGCAGGAGAAACCCCCTCGGAGTAGTGCGCCAACCCCCATACCTAGCAGTCCCGCTGGCAACAGGGGTAACTTGAGTACTTTGGGGTGCCCAATTTTATATTTTTCAGTTATTTCCTTAGTTTTACGTGTATTTGGTAATGTCCATCCCCTGGTCAGCTTACCTTGGTTAAATAAAAAGGATGAGAATGATTTGATGGTCATAAGTGGCTGAATTTGTAGTGGAAGAAGAAATCAGCAAACTAGAAAAGCATGGGCTTCTAGTTCCATTGTCGAGCCCCTGGGAAAGTCCAATTCTTATCATGAAGAAAAAGGATGGCTCTAATCAGGTGTTGATTGATTACCAGAAGCTGAATAATAATATAAAGAAGGATTAATATCCCCTACCAAAGGTTTATGATGCGCTAGATAAATTGGGAGAAGCAAAGTATTTCTCTGCGATGGACCTGATATTGGGATATTGGCAAATAGATTTTCCAAGAGAAGACCAAGAAAAATGCATGATTATAACCACGCAGGGGCTATAATAACCGACAAGGATGCCCCCCAGGGTCTATGCAATGTGCTTGTAAAGTTCCAGAGGGCAATGTACTCTATAATAAATGAATTGAAGTTGTCATGCATCCTGGTGTACTTGGACAATATCAATGTGTTCAGTAGAGCGTTTACTAACCATTTACACCACTTGGAGGAAGTGTTCAAGAGGCTGTCCATGGCCAACCTGAAGAAGAAGCCAAGGAAGTGTCACTTCTTCAAAAAGAGTTGGAATATCTGGGATTTGTAATCAACTCTAGTGGACTGCAGCCGCAAGCTCAGAAGATTAAAGCCATAGAATGAATGGTTGTTCTGAAGAGTGTCCAAGATATATAAGTGCTCCTTGGAATGGTCAGATACTATAGAAGATTTATTTGGAATTTTGCCAGAATTTCTGAGCCCTTATTACATCTGTTGAAGAATCCAAAGAAAGTATTTGTATGGAATGAAGAAGCACAGAAATACTTCAATGAGTTACGCCAGTACCTGATAGATTCTCTGATTTTGAAATATCCAAATTTTAAGCGATAATTTATTATATAAACCAATGCTTCATTGACGGTGATTGGTGCCATATTAAGCCAAGTAGATGAACTTGGGGACAAACATCTGGTGGCATACACAGTGCAATCAAAAAGTTCTGGGACTAACGTTTTAAAGACACAACTTCACAAATAAATGTACTTTCTTTTATCATAATTTAACATACAACCTTACCCTCTCTATACATATTTAGATTGCTAAAACAATTGTTAAAAGGTATGCACATAGTTCCTACTTGTATAACCATATTTATACCAGCTGTCACATTCTTCTGAATTGTCTCTACTTTATCAAAAGAATGAACCTTCACGCCACCTTCATATTAGAGAACAGAAAGAAGTCAGACAGAGCCAAATCTGGTGAATAGGGTGGATAATTATAATCTGAAGGTGGCACTGAAGGTTCATCCTTTTGATAAAGTAGAGAAAATTCAGAAGAATGTGACAGCTGGTTTAAACATGGTTATACAAAATAGGAACTATTTGAATACCTTTTAACAATTGTTTTAGCAATCTAAATATGTATAGAGAGGGAAATGTTGTATGTAAAATTATAATAAAGGAAAGTACATTTATTTGTAAAGTTGTGTCTTTAAAACGTTAGTCCCAGAACTTTTCAAAGCACTGTGTATGTGAGCCAGACACTCTCAGCCGCTGAGAGGAACTACGCCGTGATTGATTGGGAATGCCTTGTGGTCATTTATGCCTGTAAATAGTTTTGGGTGTAATCCATGGAATGCACTTCAAAGTGGTGACGGACCACTCCTCATTGTGTTAGCTTCACAATTTTCTGAGAACCATAAGGACGACTGGCCCAAAAGGCATTGAAGCTACAGGCTTACGATTATGAGATTATCCAAAGAGTGGGGGCTTCTCATCAGAATACAGATGTATTATCATGGTTACCAATGGTCCAGATGGTATACCAGCAGGCGGATGAGTTATTCCAGAGAATGGTCAATGGAGAAATTGGGAACAAGCCCCAAAAAAGCCAAGGTGAGCTTTGAAGTTTGATGGAAAACACCATGACCATGGATGGTCAAGTTTTAAAGACGATTAATAAGAAGCAGTTACTATTACTAAAGCTGCTGGAAAAAAGGCTATCGTTCAAGACGCTCATAAGGTTATCAGGTATGGAGGCCTAAGAAAAACAACCAACCATATTTTCCAGTACTACTAGGAGTCAATCAACTAGGATGTCGCTGACTATCTAGCTTGCTGTGCAGAGTGCCAGTTGCACAAGCCACATAAGAATATGACTGGACTACTGACTGGCCTGCCTTAGACCTGCTTGGCATATTGTGTCCATCGACGTTATGGGACTGCTAACAATGAGCACAGGAGTCAAGTATATAGTAGCAATCAATCATCTAATGAGATGGGTCGAGACAAAGGCCCTGGCAAAAGTATATGCTACCAGTACTTCAAAGGTTATTCTGGATCAAGTAGTATACTGACATAGATGCCTGCAGGTCTTGCTGAGCGACAATGGGACAAACTTCACATCTCATTTGATCCCATGACTGAATGAGATAATGGGGATCGGAGGAGTCATGTCTGTATCCTACCAGCTGGAGATGAATGGACTGGTAGAACGAGTGAATGGAACGCTGGCCGTGATGCTGAGAAAGCTGGTCATAAGAAGAACTTCTGCGTGGGGAATGTACCTGAGTTCAGTGACATTTGCATACAACATCAGTCATCATACAGCGATGGGAAAAACGCCTTTTGAGTTGCAATATGGGAGGAAGGCCGCATTGCCACCAATCTTATATTTGGTGGTGGAAACAACATCAGGGATGAGTGCTGAGCAGTACTTGAACTGATTGATGAATACCATGATCCAAATGTAATTGCAAGCATTTGATATGACTTTGAAGAAAAGGATACAAGCAAAAATGATGGACGATAAGAACCAACCAGCCTTATCAGGATACCAAATAAGCGAAAGAGTTCCTAATGCAATATGAATGGTCTCAGAAGAAGAAACAAATTGGATGCATAGTGGTCAGGTCCATTTGAGATTATCGCCAAGACAGTGGCTGATGCCTATTCCACTAAAAATCTCTTGGATGGAAGAGTTGTAAATTGAGTCCATGCTAAGTATTTGAAGTGATAGATTGATGAAAAAAATAATAAAAAATGAGTCCAAAAGGACTGCTGAACCATTAAGTTGATTATGTCCTTATGATTTGGTCAAGTACAAAAAAGGCCTCTGAACCAATCTAGATGGCCAATTTCTAAAAAAAGTAAGACCTCTGAACCATAGAAAACTGGTAGGTCATAGTATACCCAGGATCCAGTTTGGGGGAATAAAAATAAAAAATGGACCACTGAAATAAAACAATGTTAGGTCCCATGGAAAAAAATAAGAAAAAATTAAAAGATTGATAAAATTATTGTGAAAAAAGATTATTAAAACCACATAGAAAAACCAATATATTTTAATAAATTTATTTTTTATTAATTATCCTTGATTTGGGGATGATTACGCCTATGTCGCCTCTTGATAAGAAAGGATGGATCGCAGTAGGAGTGAATA